>JAULKO010020556.1:0-24683 GCA_032356045.1 Mediaster aequalis | reverse complement strand
TGCCTGATTCGGGCATTACGCAGGCTATGTCCTTGCCAATCACCACTCCTTATCTGACAATCTTCCCAAGTCGTTTCGTCCAAACAGGCATTCGTTCCCTGCCATTGATCAATCTGACAATCCTGCCAACGACTACCAGTACCGTCAAAGTCCTGTACATTGACGCTTTGCAAACGCCATTGCTGGAAAGTTTTGCTTAGCAATGGCCAATCACGTACAGATAAGCCACCGAGATTGATCGATTTCAACGACGGTATAGCGACTGACGTCGATCGCTGTTGCCATACCCATAAGGCAGTACTGCGAATACCCGTACTAGCGGTTGATGCCAATAATGCGGCAAACGCCGCTCTCGCTTTGCCTTGATTATAGGCGTCTGTTATCTCATCAATTTGCCAGAAAAAATCAATAATCTCTGGTGAAATTTTTGTTCCTAAATCCCAGGTCGCTTCCTGCTCTTCCAACAGACTCTGATATAACCCTTCAGCAACACAAAATTCTAAGACCGACGTGTGAGAAAAGGTAAACATACTATCACCCGGGCGCACCAGATAGGTTGCCGTCCGTAAATCTTCTTGCAATGTTTGCCAGTATTCGTTAGCCATCTCTGATGAATAATATCGTTGTCTAAACCACGCTTCCAATTCATTCCAAGCCAATTGGCGACGCCCTTCCTTCCATAGTTTCACCGCTAAATTCTGCATAATTTTCGGCTTGTCCTCCTTCAGTAATCGATGTTTACCGTTATCACGTGTCAACCATTCCGCTAACATCCCACGATAGATAGTCGCCGCATTGACTGTCTTGCCCGATAAATGTTGTTCTTCAAAATAATCAACTTGTTGGGTAACAAATTTCAGACCGATAAAACGCTGTGCGACATCTTCAAGGTTATGTACCGATTTAATCAATGCCCAAATATTCTCAGCATTACGTTGTGCTGGCAAATTCTTCTTTAAGTAATCCAGGATTTGCTCCTCCCTCAAGGGTAGCATCTTCCAAGCACACAAGGCTGGATTATCCCCTTCTGAAACCTGCCCTGAGTGCCCTCGCCCACGTTCTAGTAACACTGCCTTCTGTTGCTCAAATGTTGCAAAGTAATGATCCCGGCAACTAACGATAACTCGCCCTGGACGAAGGCTGGTAGATTTTTTGTTGAATGCTGTTGACCAGTGGCTAAAAGGTAAAATACCGAGCAAGGTTCGCACAAAACGCTGCCCCCATTCTTCATCAAAATGTACCATCACCTCATCCAAACCATCAAACAAAACCAACGCCCCTTTTTGTTGCACAGCCTGAATCACCTCATCGGCTTTCGGAATATCACTATTAGCCGGTATGCTTTCTTGTAACAAGGCATTAAGTAAGCGTTGTAGCGGTGTCCCCCCCTCCTGACCTTCAGCAAAACATGTTCCTGCCTTTTTACCCAAGTTTTTTAAATCCAAGTAGATTGGCGTAATCGCCAAATCTGCTTGTTCTTCCAATAACGCTTCCACCAGTAGCAAACAAGACCAGGTTTTACCCGTACCATATTCCCCTAAAATTGCCGCATAGGGGCCACCTTTTTCGTCTTTCAACCAAGATAGTAATTGGGGAATCAATAGGCTTCCCATGTCTTCACCTTCTCCGGATTGAATTTCATGAGCACCTACCAGTGCTCCAGCCACTTTCTTACCAAGATTATTGGCTTTAGCAGAAATGGAACCAGACAGCTCCCCAATTGCCAAGTGAGCGGGCTTTGCCAGTTTGGACAATAGGCTTTCCATGTCCTCACCTTTTCTGAATTGACTTCCATGAGAATCTACCAGTACTTCAATCATTTTCTTATCGATCTTACTGCTTTCAGTGGAATTTGTACTAGAAAAATCTGCCATCATCCGATACATATATTCTTTCAGCCTAGACAAATCAACATCATCACCTTGTACCTTATTAACTTTGCTCTTTCTTGGCGTTGGAGGGTCTGGATTAACTTTCTGTACAATGGCGTTGGTTAGGGCATCCAAGTATTTCTCTTGACAAAGATTGCCCATATGGCCCCCTAAATCGCAACACTCTTTCCAACCCATTTTTTTGCCCTGATATTTTAACACTCCTCTAACATGCAATATCCAAGGCTGATTCTCACCAACCCGCTCCATCCGCCCCAAATTTCCATTCAGTGGAACGTCAACCAGTAAAGCTGGGATATATGACCTAATATTGACCCCTTTTTTGTTCCTCAGCAATGGCCATTCCTTGTCTTGAATAGGGTTGCTTTTTATTGCTTCTGGAGATATCAATGCCAGCGTTAAAGTGAGTGGATTTTTAATTTTATTCACTATAGTTTTAATGTCGGGATCCCCCGCCGTCATGTCACGAAAACCCCATATTTTTAATTTCTTTACTTTTTCGTCCTTATGACTTTCAAGACGGGCACCTAGTCTTGTTATCAAAGACTTCACAATATCTGCGTCTTTCTCAGCATAAGAGACAAGTAATTCCTCAACTAACAATGGATTTGCTTCTGGGTCAGCTGCATTTTGTTCTTCAATGAAATCTGCCCACAATTTCGTACCTTTGTCTGGAACGATAGGCAAATTCTTTCCCTCCAACCACAGTTTGGCATTTTTACTCGCTCGACCTTTGCCAGCCACCAAAGTAATTTCCCATCCGAAGGTCTCGTCAAAAAATTGCGCTAACTCTCTGCCTAACTTCGCCTGCTGGGTAGAAGCACTGGTGGGGTCTATTTTATCCCAGCCCAAACGCTGATGTAGTTCGGCACGACTGATTTTTCCGTCACCGCTGTCGATAATTAGCCCTAGCAGAGCATTAATTTGCCCAACAAGCCGGTCATCCAGTTTAGAATCGGCAATTCCCTCCTTCAAATGGCGTGCCATTGAAGCATCAACAATTTGTGTTCTGTTCTCCATAATTATTTCCTCCTAGTTTTTTTTGGTGGATATAGTCAACATTATATCAATTATTATCAATTATTCAAAACTATTATGAAAATAACAGAAATACAGACCATTGCATTGGCGAATATTTTGCTTTGGAGCAAGGCGAAAGCGCACGGAACAAGTCTGTAGAGCCGCAAATTTTTGCGTCTCTACAGTCGCTTCAAAGTGCCCATATGGCCTCTATTTGTCTGACTCCGTGATAGAATGGAGTGCAACAATAATTCATGGGGGCGCATTTTGGCTTCGACGTGAGTTACGAGGCAAAAGGAGCATGTCAAGCTGAGGCTGCTTGTAAAACTGTTTCAAAAACTATAAACGCCAACGATGAGCGTTTTGCTTTGGCCGCCTAAATAACGGTCATGCCCTCGCCCCGATAGGTTTGCGGGTCGGTTAGCGGGGTCATAAACGCGAACTCGGAGATTGATAGGCGACAGGTCAATTCTCCTAAATAATAGTCGCTCGCCGCTCGCTCGTTCGTCTGGCAGACTGGGGAGGGGTTAAACAAATGACTGCTAGACTAAACATGTAGCGCCGATTGTGTAGGACTTGCGGACGGGGGTTCGACTCCCCCCGCCTCCACCATTTATTGTTTGAAACCCTTGCATAATAATTGAATACCTGAACCTTCAATAACAGATTGTACCAATGCCCGATTATTTAGATTCAGAAAAGCCTTTTCTTCGCCCGCTGTCAAGACAAGTTGTCTCACCCCTTCCTCCTGCCATAGTGCCAGCACGTACTCCGCTGACTGGGCAGTATGTCGAGCTGATACCACTCAACGCAGTAGAGCATCATGATGCTCTCTATGATGCCTCACACCATAGCCCTGAAAGTCTGAAAATTTGGGAATACCTGCCCTATGGCCCGTGGTCTAACAAAGCCGATTATTTGGCGGTTCTGCGCCAGCAAAGTGCCAGTTTCGATCCTATCTTTTACGTTATCAAACTACTATCAACCGACACCGTTTGCGGTCAGGCGAGCTTTCTTAATGTTCACTCACAAAACGGTAGTATTGAGATTGGTCATATCTGGTTTTCGCCCTGCTTGCAACGAACGCAAGCAGCGACGGAAGCACTGTTTCTGTTGATGGATTACGCCATGAGCGATCTGGCTTATCGACGCTTGGAATGGAAGTGCAATGCCCTCAACGCTGGCTCTCGAGCCGCCGCCAGACGGCTTGGCTTTCGCTTTGAAGGTATTTTTTATAACCACATCATTGCCAAAGGTCGTAATCGTGATACCGCTTGGTATTCTATTCTTGATAGCGAATGGCAGGCGGTGCGCCACCTCATCAAAACATGGCTGGCAGAATCTAATTTTGACGCGACGGGGAAAGTAAAGACGTCTCTGACCACCATCATGCAAAACCGAGCAAGTGCTGATACTGCCGGATAGTGTTGCTGATTATCAAAACAAATACAGAGAAGAAAACCACGGAAAATATAGAAAGATTTAACCACGGAAAGCACGGAAAGACACGGAAATAATACAGAAAAGAAAAATATAGAAAATACCAAACGAATACAGAGAAGAAAACCACGGAAAGCACGGAAATACACGGAAGAATATGGAAAAGAAAAATGTAGAAAGTATGGAAGAGAACGGACAAGAAACGGAAATGAATTTGACCTTTGAAGAAGAAACGTATGTTATTCGTGGAGCTGTCTTCAAAGTGTACAAGGAGATGGGTTGCGGATTCTTGGAATCTGTGTACCAAGAATGTTTGGAGAAAGAACTGTCCATATCTAATATTCCTTTTGTGGTGCAACCTCAGCTGATACTCAGCTATAAAGGTAACCCGCTGCAACAGACTTATAAGCCTGACCTGATTTGTTATGACCGAATCATTCTCGAATTAAAATCGGTTAAAGAACTATCACCAGAACATCGGGCGCAGATGATAAATTACCTAAAAGCAACAAATTTGAAACTGGGATTATTGATAAACTTTGGTACTTACCCGAAAGCTCAAATTGAGCGATTCGCGCTTTGATTTTAACCACGGAAGAAATAGGAATATTTAACCACGGAAAACACGGAAATACACGGAAAAATTGAAAACTACAAAAAGTACAGAAATACGAGGAAAATATAGGAATATTTAACCACGGAAAACACGGAAATACACGGAAAAATTGAAAACTACAAAAAGTACAGGAATACGAGAAAAATATAGGAATACTTAACCACAGAAAACACGGAAATACACGGAAAAATTGAAAACTACAAAAAGTACAGGAATACGAGAAAAATATAGAAAAATAAAAAAAACTACAGAAAATGTGGAAAAAATCGAGCACTTGACACCTTAAATTCCGTGCCTTCCGTGGTTAAAATATTCCATATTCTTCCATATTATTCCGTGTCTTTCCGTGTTTTCCGTGGTTTTCCGTGCCTTCCGTAGTTAAATTTGTCTATCCCCCGTGCGACGACGCAATGACTGTATCCAGTGCCGAACCGGTAACGAACTCCCCGCTTGTAAATGTAACTGACAGCCTATATTCGCCGTGATAATTTTCTCCGCCTGATGATGTGCCTGTAAAACATTGTCACGCAGCTGATTCGCCATCTGTGGATGCTCCTGAGAATAAAAGCCGGCCGACCCACAACAGACGCCAGCACCGGCAACCACCGGCAAGGGTCTCCCTAAGCGCGCAAAAATCTGAGCAACCGTATCCGCCTGCTGTTGAGCGTGATAGAGCGTACAAGGACAATGAAAAGACAACGCTTGTGATTCGTCAACTGTCAACTGACTCAAATCTTCCTTCTGCAAGAAAGTAGCAATGTCCTGATGGGCGGCTGAAACTCGTCTGGCCGGCTCGGCATATTCCGCCTCATCTGCCAGCAAACGACCATAATCGGCAATTGAGCGTCCGCAACCGCTCGCTGTCGTAATAATCGCTTCTGCCCCTTTATCTAGCATCCCCGATAAACGGACGACGTTCTGACGAATACGTTGCATGGCTTGTTCTTTGAACTCCAAATGTAGCGGCAAAGCACCACAGCAAAACCCCGGCACCTCATCTACCGCGACACCAACACAATGTAACACCGCCTGAGTATGACGGTTAATATCAGCCGCAACCACTGCCTGCACACACCCGTCTGGGATGACCACGCTCCGCCGAGGTTTGGTTGATGGCGGTGGCACCGACATCGATGGTAACGGTTGCGGTGGAATCATCAGCCGCCAAGACGATGGCAATAACGGTGAGATAAACCGCGCCACTGATAACAATAATCGTAATAACCACTGCCGCAATAGGACAGAACAAGCCAGTCGTCGTCGCCACCGCTGCCAGCGAGAACGCTGTATTTTTTCTGCTAAACGAGGGCGGACAATATCTAACAAATGCAAATAATTAACACCAGACGGACAAGCACTCTCACACGCCTGACACGTTAAACAACGATCCAAATGTAATAAGTTGTCCGCGCTGCTTTCTTCTCCTTCCAGAAAACGTTTCATTTGATATATCCGTCCGCGCGGGCCGTCCATTTCACTCCCCAGCTGACGATAGGTTGGACAGACGCTATTACAAAAGCCACAATGTACACAACGCCGCAAAATAGCATCAGCCTGCTGTCCTTCCGACGTTTGTAACAATGACTCCGATAGACGTGTTCGCATGATGGTTAAAAATCCGAATACATGATTCCGGGATTAAGAATACCAGCAGGATCAAAAGCATGCTTTAAACGACGATGAATGGTCATTAAAGCCGGTGGTAATGGCGAGAAAATTGATTCCGCTATCGCTGGCTTCGTCGTCCGAAATAACCAAGCCTGCCCGCCCAGACGAAAGACCTCGTCGCGGATGGTTGCCGCCGGTAGATCGCTCTTCAACCAGTGCAAGGCCCCATTCCACTCAAAAACTGAAGCCCCCGACAAACGACAATCAGCCGTTATCGGTAGCGATAATCGCCACAACGTCAACTCGCTCTCAGATAATGAGAAAAACGGATGTTGGTGATCACGCAGCTGTGCCCATAACGACGCCTCCCCCACTTCACCACCGATTATTTTTTCGGCCCATAATAAATCATCAGCCGAAGAAGACAAGCGAACATGCAGCTGTTGCCCATCATAAAAAGTCGCACTAATCGGCATTCCTTGTCGCAGCTGCTCGTTGATAAAAATAACCGCCCGCGCCGCCGACATATCCAATACCCGCGTGACCGACGACGACGGTAGCGGTAAAACCTTAACCGTTGCCTCTTCAATCACTCCCAGAGTCCCCCACGAACCAGCACACAAACGAGAGACATCATAACCCGCTACGTTCTTAATTACTTTACCGCCAAAGCGTAATCGCACACCACTGCCATTAACCAACGTAACTCCCAACATATAATCTCGTAAAGCACCGTAACGCGCCCGCCCCGGGCCCGATAGACCAGCAGCAATAGCACCGCCCCAAGTCCCTCTACCACCGTAGCATGGTGGATCAAAAGGCAACATCTGACCCTGCTGTGCCAATGCCGCTCGGACATCAGCGAGTGGCGTTGCGGCACGCACCTGAATATATAACTCGCTCGGTTCGTAATCAACAATACCCTCAAGTGCATTCATTGAAAGTGTCGTACTGGCACTCGTGCCGCGATGACAATCGCGCTTACTGCCGTGCCCTTCAATAGACAACGGCAAACGTTGATCATGATGTTGACGAATACACTCAGCCCAATCGGATACGGAAGACATACGTGCGCAACGCCTCAAAAACGCGGTAGATCAGGGTGTGGCAACTTGCCCTGATGTACATGCATACGTCCCATTTCAGCACAACGCCGCAAAGAGGGGACGCCCTTACCCGGATTGAGCAAAGAATCCGCATCAAAAGCCGCTTTCAAAGCGTGAAATTGCGCCAACTCGGAGCTGGCAAATTGTCCGCAGATAGCGTCCAATTTCTCCACCCCAACACCGTGCTCACCCGTTACGGTGCCACCAACCTCAACACAAGTAGCCAGTATTGCATTGCCAAAATCTTCCGCCCGCTTAACCGAATCCGCATCGTTCGCATCATATAAAATCAACGGATGTAAATTCCCATCACCGGCATGAAAGACGTTGGCGACGCCTAGTCCATAGTGCTGTGAAAGCATCGTAATGGTCTTCAGGACATCTCCCACATGACGACGCGGAATCGTTCCATCCATACAGTAATAGTCGGGGGACAGCCGTCCGATAGCCGGAAAAGCCGCCTTCCGTCCGGCCCATAACTTTTGTCGCTGTGCATCATTTTTAGCAACGACAATCGACACCGCTCCTTGTTGCGAGAAAATCGCACAAACGCGCTGCAAATCAGCAACGACCTCCTGCACCTGTCCGTCTACCTCAGCAATCAATATTGCCTGCGCGTCGATCGGATAGCCAGCCTTGACAAAATCTTCCGTGGCACGGATAGCCGGGTTATCCATCATCTCTAAGCCAGCCGGAATAATACCGGCGGAGATAATCTGAGCGACACTATTGGCGGCATGATCAACACTATCAAAAGCCGCCAAAACCACCTCAGTCATTGGCGAGCAAGGCAACAATCGCACGGCGGCTTCAACAACAAATCCCAACAATCCCTCCGAACCATTGAACAAAGCCAGTAAATCATAACCGCTGACATCTAAGGCGGTACTGCCCAGCTGTAATAACTCCCCCTCAATCGTAACGACATCAATCTGCTGTACGTTATTAACCGTCAAGCCGTACTTTAAACAATGTACACCGCCCGAATTTTCAGCGATATTACCGCCGATAGAACACGCCGATTGCGACGATGGATCGGGCGCATAATACAGGCCATAAGACGCGGCCGCTTTGGAAATATCAAGATTGATAACGCCGGGCTGCACTCTGGCTAGGAGTTGTTGTGGGTCTATTTCCAACAAGCGATTCATACGGCTAAAGTTCAGCAAGATACCATTCTTGAGTGGCAATGCACCGCCGGACAATCCAGTCCCTGCCCCACGAGCAACCACTGGAATTTTATAGCGATGACAAATCTTTGCCACTGCTTGAACCTCTGCCGCTGAAGCCGGCAAGACAACCGCCAACGGCAGCTGTTTGAACATGGTCAGCGCATCACACTCATAGACTGCCATTTCGGGCACTTGGTCAACGATCGCATCCGCCGCTGACAATACCGCCCGCAAGGCCTGAGTCACTTCAGGCGGTAGCGCAATCATTAGTCAACGACGTGAACATATCGTCCATTCTATCAAATCATCCTGTCTAGCTGACTAACACCTCGCTGTATGACAACACAGCCAAAACCATTCGAAGACCATTGTATAGACGAAAACACACGGAATAAGGAAGTTTATTCGTCATCTAAAACCCTCTCTTTGTTCTCTCCCAAAGGGAGAGAGACCGGTCTCAACGCCACTACGGAGTAAAATAACCCATTATGCAAAGGTCTCTCTTGATGAGTACTATGATGTGGCAAGGGTATGATCAGTTGCTACAGTTCGTTCCAGCCTGTGCTCCCACCGAGCTCGCTACGCTCATCGCTGAGCAAGGCATTCGTTGGAGAGAATAGAATCTGCCATGATCGCACTGACGGACCAGCTCTCAATTGGAACCCTCCTCCGCGCCTTTTGGAGCAAGATTGTCGTCACTTGGGGGCTTACCCTTCTGGAGACGATTATGTTCGCCTTGTTGCCATTGTTAATCGGGCACTCTATCGACGGATTATTGACAGGAGACTGGGACGCGTTTACGAAGCTGCTCATTGCGTTAGGCGTACTCTTGGTGGTAGCAACTGGGCGACGCTTCTATGATACGCGGGCCTATGGCACGATACGAGTGGAACTGAGTAAAGCACTCATCAAACGAGCAGGCGATAGCCCTGTATCCGTAACCAATGCTCGCACGCTCATGGGGCGAGAGTTGGTGGATTTTCTGGAAACCCAAGCACCCCAATCCATGGCGGCTCTAATTCAAGTCATCGTGTCGATAATCCTCTTGTTGTCCTTCCACACTACCTTGGCAATTTCAGCAAGTCTTGCGACCGTCGCTATCATCATTATCTACGGCCTTTCCGCAAAGACATTTTTTAAGGTTAACAGAGCACTCAACGAGCAGACTGAACAGCAAATATCAGCCCTAGAAAGCCGAGATATGAAGAGAGTGGCTCAACACTTTCTCGGCTTGCGTAGGCAAGAAGTACGTCTGTCAGATGCCGAGAGCATCGTCTACGGGCTGATATTTCTGATGCTACTGTCAATGCTGGCTTTTAACCTGTGGTTTGCTGCCACTCAGAGTGAGGCGTCGCCTGGTGAGATTTTCTCCATCGTCACTTATTCCCTTGAATTCGTCGAGTCTGCCGTGGCTTTACCAGCCTTGCTACAAGCCCTAACCCGCCTTCGGGAAATTACCGAACGAATCAACCGTACCGCAATTTCTGACGAAGCGGGCTAGCAGTCGCAAGTTATCCTTTTTTTCAGCAACAGCGACAAAGCGTTGAACGCGCCCCTCCCTGTCTGCTGTAACGTGGTAGAGACGCAAGAGCTTGCGTCTCTACCGCCTTCATTCCGTATGTTTTCGCCGCCTGTGTGCCTTACACACAACATGATGCCCTGCCACAATATTTGCTTATGCAATGGTCTCTGTATGAATGTAGGCAAGGTTTGTAAAAAGGCCGAAAATAGTAAGAAAAGTAGGGGAATAACGTCCAACTATTGTCTTATTTGGTCGAAAATGGTCATTTTTTATTTTTAATCACACTCATTTCATATTGTTGCCATGCCAACCACCATACAACGCTTTTCACGAACTCCTACTCCTAATCTGGAATACGCGGAGTGTTTCCTCTCCGATCCCCACCATTCTAAACCCAATTAATGCCCATAGATGAAGTAACCATCACACCATTGCATAAGCAAATCTTTTACTCCGGTGCGGCGTTGAAACCGGCCTCTCTCCCTCTGGGAGAGAATAAAGAGGGGGTTGCAAATAGGTCATTGATGCTTCCCCTGACAAGGAGGAGTTACTCCCTCATTCCGTGCGTTTTTGCCTTGCCACAGTCACAGACTGGTACATAAAGCGTTGTTAGAGGTTTCCGTTGACCACGACGGTACAGTCACAGACTGGCACAAAGCAAAATATCACCTATGCAATGGCCTCAAATCGACGCATGAAGCGAATGTCTAGGTATTGCTTCCACCACCATACCCAACGACCAGCGGCCGTGTAGGAATTCCAGCTGGCAATCGCATGTTGATCGCCTGTACCGATGATATATAGGGCGCGCTGGCTGGATGGCCAATGTCGCAATGAGTCACGCCGACAGCCGGCAGCGACCAATAAATTATTCGCCAATGTCGCTCCTTGACGAACCGCCATCACACCCGATTTGGCCGTCGCTAGAGGATGACTGGCAGCATCACCAGACACAAAAATACGCTCCGCATCAACAGATTGTAGGAACGCATTAACACGAATAAAACCGTCACTATCAGTACTCAACCCAATTTGCCGAAACCATACCGGCGCACTAACCGCCGTGGCGAATATGACTTTATCGGTTGTTCGAGATTCACCATTGAGCAATATTAATTGCCCCGACGTATAATCAACGACAGTGGCTTCTTCAATCATAATGTCACGCCCCGATAAAATCGCCCGCACTCGCCGCCGCATGCCGTCTGGAAAGCCGCGGAGAAAATGCCTAGTTATCAGCCGTAAGGTGATGCGTTGCTGCCATCGCTGTGATAGTGCTAATACCGTTTCAAGACCGCCAGCACCACCGCCAACCACCGTGACAATACCAATACGGTCAATATCAATGTCGGATAACCAGCGAATAAATGGTTCAATGGGCTTGACAGTGCAGCTATCATCAATGCTCACCGGTGGTACTTGTACCGCCCCTGGATTGAGTGATAGAACGTCAAAACGCAAGGGCGCGCGATACGCCAGCTGTAATTGATTGTCAACCAGACCAACCGCCCGATCAATAATCAATTCCGCCCCGCACTTTTCCGATAGTCGTCTTAAGTTGATAAAACAATCAGCTGGCTGGTAGTGTCCCGCTATATAACCGGGCAACATACCGGAATAAGGGGTGTCAGTAGCGTCTGATACGAGCGTTAAACGACACTGATGAGCGAGACGCAATAGTGCCAACACATTCGCATGACCACCACCAACCAAAACAATATGGGCGGAGTGTCGGGCCATTAAAAGAGACCTTTGCATAAACAGGAATTTTGCTTTGTGGCAAGGCGAAAACGCACGGAATGAGGGAGTTTATCCGCATAAATGACCGATTGAATACGGTTTCAACGCCGCCACAAAGTAAAATAACCAATTATGCAATGATCTCTAAAAATAATCAGCAATAGAGACCATTGCATCAGCAAATTTTTTGCTCCGTGGCGGCGTTGAAAATAGTCTCTCCCGCTGGGAGAGAATACAGAGAGGGTTGCAAATAGGTCATTGATAATCCCCCTGACAAGGGAACAAAGGGGGTTACTCCCTCATTCCGTGTATTTTCACCTGACCACAAAACAAAGCCTCCGCCTATGCAATGGCCTCAAACTGTCAATTAGTACACTCACCGGAAGACGCAAAATCTTGCAACCTCACGGCTTTGGCTATCGACATCAACCGAAAAAAAGTAACAATAATGCGCCTCATCGCATCCAGCAATTTATCGAGAAAACACAGACCTTCTCAAATGTCATGCTATTTCTCGTTTTTATTCTTGTTGACTTCACCCGATGCCGGATTTTCTTCTTTCAAATAGCGAAAGAAATCGGAGGAAGGAGATAATAAAAAGAAATCTGTACCCGTGCCCAGCGTTTTCCGATAGGCCTCCAAACTGCGATAGAAATCATAGAATCGAGCATGCTGACCAAACGCCTTTGCATAGATTTTCGCCGACTGGGCGTCACCATCTCCTCGTAATCGCTCGGATGCGCGATCGGCTTTGGCGAGAATAATCGTTCGCTCCCGATCTGCCTTCGCTCGAATTTCTTCCTTCTCTGCTTCACCTTCGGAACGACGCTCGTTGGCGATACGACGACGCTCTTCAATCATGTTTTTATAAACATTTTCTGATACAGCTAGGGGTAAATCAACCCGCTTCAAACGAACATCAACCACCTCTATCCCGAATGACTTCGCTCCTTCGTTAGCACGCAAACGCATAATCTCCATCACCTTACTGCGCTCACCAGCGACAACATCTTTAACCGTTCGCTTACCGACTTCATCACGCAAGCCACGATTGGTTATCTCCAATAGACGATTAACGGCTGACGCTTCTTGACCAAGCGATGTCTCGTAGTATTTTTTCGGATCAACAATACGCCACTTGATGTATGAATTAACCAGCAGATTTTCTTTCTCAGCAGTGATGTAGCGATCGGGTCGTTCTGTATCAATGGTCAAAATGCGAGAATCAAAAAAACGAGCATCTTGCCACGGTGCCTTAGCATATAGTCCAGCCTCTTTTTTGACTGATACCAGTTCGCCAAATTGAAAGATTAACGTACTCTGCCACGGGTAAACAATAAACAACATGGATGACAGCAACCACAGAAGCAACAGGACGGCTATGATAACAGTAATTAATTTACTCTTTGCACTCATTTTATTGTCTATCCCTCAAAGCACCCACTGCTGACTGCCCTTGACGACGCAGATAATTTTTGAATGCTTCAATATCCTTCGCTGTTGGCGGCTGATTAGCATCATCACTATCTTGCCTCATTATCTCTGGTAGTCGAGCCGCACCCGCGCCAATCATTTTATCTAATGGCAAGTACAATAAATTATTGTTGTTACCTTCATCAATGACCACTTTATTGGCCCGCTGCATCACTTCTTCCATCGTCTCCAAGTATAAACGACGCCGTGTGATAGCCGGTGCCGCCACGTATTCTTGAGCTAATAGCAAGAAACGATCGGCCTCTCCTTCAGACCGCACAATCACGCTTTCTTGGTATGCCTGCGCATCTTCTAGTACGCGCGCCGCTTGCCCGCGCGAACGCGGCAGAATATCGTTGGCATAGGCTTGACCTTCGTTAATCTTCCGCTCACGATCTTGCCGTGCCTTGATTGCATCTTCAAAAGCATCTTGAACCTGATCCGGTGGTTGGACGTTTTGGATTGCTACCTGCCTCACTTCTATGCCGCTCTTGTAATTATCTAGAATGTCTTGCATCAGCCGTCTCGCCTCATCTGCAATCGCTTCGCGCCCCTCATAGAGTACGAAATCAATACTACTGCGACCCACAATCTCCCGCATCGATGTTTCAGCGACTTGTTTGACGACGTCTTCAGCACGACGATTGGTAAAACGATTTTCAAAAAGAAAACGTTCAGCATTGTTGAGGGCATATTGGACAACAAATTGCATATCAATGATGTTTAAATTGTCCGTCAACATCAATGACTCGTTAGGATTTTTGTTGTTGGTATCGTTACGATAACCCACTTCCACCCGCTGTACCTCTGAAACATTGACAATGCGGTAGTCTTCAACCAGTGGTATGTGCCACTTTAATCCGGGACCACGGACGCCAGTCGGCTTGCCTAGGCGGAACATAACCGCTTGCTCATTGGCGTCTACCGTAAAGAAGCCAACAAACAGATAGAGTAAAATCACTAATGAACCGAGCAGAACCGTTATCAAACGCATCGGCGGCAGTGAGAATCCCTCACCACTGGGCGGAGAGCCACCGTCGCCATTTGATGAACCAAACGCCTCATGACCGCCTCGCCCGCGCTTGCCACGTTGGAATAGACGGTCAAGCCACTTCTGAACCAGCTCGTCAATATCCGGCAGATTATTTTGTGAAAAAAAACGCATTATGGTTGAGATTTGGGGTAGATTTCTTGCTGAAAAATGAATTACGATGACAAAAGTCCGACCGCATGCGCTACCAGACTGCTTTGTATCTCCTGTCGCAACAGGTCAATGCCTTCTTTTTTTTGACAGGATAGATAAACAGTGCTCATTCTATCACACTCCGAGCGAATCACCTTTGCGGGTAGGTCAGTCAAATCAATCTTGTTGAAGACAATAATCCGATATTTCTCACCCGCACCAATATCTTCAAGCACCTGATTGACCAAATCCAAGCGCTGACGCCAGTCCGGACAGGTTGCATCAACCACCAGAATAAGCACATCAGAGTTCGCCGTATCTTGCAAAGTCGCTCGGAAGCCAGCAATCAGATCATGTGGCAGATGACGGATAAAGCCGACTGTATCGGAAAGTACAAAACACTGCCGATCAGCGAAACAAACGCGCCGTGTTGTTGAACTTAAGGTATCAAACAGCCGATTGCCCGTTGACAATGACAAACCCGTTAGTATGTTGAATAAGGACGATTTGCCTGCATTCGTATAGCCCACTAATGATGCCATCATCGTCCCATTTTTTCGCCGTCGCGAGCGAGCCGATAGATGACGGGCTGCCATTTTTTCAATTTGTTTTTCCAATCGTTGAACTTTAACCGCTAGCATTCGTCGATCTAATTCCATTTGCTTTTCGCCAGGGCCACCGCGCAAACCAAAACCGCCCTGCTGCCTTTCCAAGTGTGTCCACAGACCGGCAAGCCGCCCCATCTGCCGCCGACATTGCGCCAGTTCTACTTGTAACTTCCCTTCGTGTGACGTCGCGCGCTGGGAAAAAATAGTCAGAATCAATTCTGTCCGATCAATCACCGAATGGTGAGTGATTTGTTCCAGATTACGCACCTGTGTCATGGAAAGATCGCGATTAATAATGATTTGTTGAGCTGCACATTTTTCTGCCAACTCAGCAATTTTTTCAACCGTGCCGGTACCGATATAAGTCGCCGGGCGAGATTGCCGCACTTTGACGACGTGGGTCGCTAAAACGTCTAGGCTGGCCGCGGCGGCCAATTCCTCCATTTCCGTCGCCGCGTCTTTTACTTCAGTAGCCGTTTGACGACCTTCGTGAACCACAACCAATATGACCCGCACACCCGTCGCTTTAATCGAGAGACCATTCATGGGCGAATATTTTGCTTTGTGGCAAGGCAAAAATGCACGGAATGAGGGAGTTTATCCGTCATAAATAACCGATTGAATACGTTTTCAACGTCGCCACGAAGCAAAAGATTCCCTCATGTAATGGTCTCATCGACATAGTCGTGCTGACATGCCTTACACGTAGGGGTTTTCCTCTGCCCGAAAAACAATCTTGACGGGAATACCTGTCAGCGATAATTCACGAACAAAAGACGATTCAAGATAACGCCGGTAGGACTCCTCAATACGGTTGACAGCACTACCGTGAACGATAATTTTTAGCGGCTGTTTCCCTCCTTGGTGGGCATAACGTAGTTTTGGGCGAGTCAGACCGCATTGTCGCGGCGACTGGTTGGCAACGATTTTTTCCAATATTTGATTGATTCTGGCCGTTGAAATAGTCTGGTGGACTGTTGCCGCTAATTGCAAAACAGTGTCAATGATACCGACGCTGGGCAGGTGACGAGAGGTCGTCGCCGATAAGGCGAAAGACCTCACTGGTATCCCCAAAGCCAAGTCAGCAATCGTCTGCCGTAAATGGCTGTTACGCTGGCGGGCGGGTAGTAAATCCGCCTTGTTAGCAATCACACACACCGAACACCCACTGTCCACTGTCAAAGCAGCAATGCGTCTGTCTTGATAGGTTGCCCCCATTGACAAATCTAACATCAGCAAAGCAACATCAGATTCCCTCAATGTTTGACGCGTTTTAGCAACACTCATTTTTTCACGCTCTGCCACTGCTCGTCGCCGCCCCATCCCCGCCGTATCAATCAACTGGATGGCTCCCCGCTTATGTAACCACTCCGACGGTACGGCATCACGTGTCGTTCCAGGCCGCGATGACACTAACATCCGTTCCGTCATCAGCACTCTATTAATGAAAGTTGATTTGCCCACATTTGGACGACCAATGACAGCAATACGTGGGAGCTGACGATCAGTATCCGGGTCAGCATCCGTCGACGACGGTAATAGCCTTGCCAGGGTTTCGTGTAGATTATCTAAACCGTCTCCCTGCTTGGCTGATACCGATAGCATGGTATCGCTCCCCAGTGTATGAAAATCAACGCAAGCAACCTCAGTTGACAATCCTTCCGCCTTGTTAACGACCAATAACCACGGCACCTTCCACCGTCGCCGCAACCACTGTGATAGTATCTCGTCACCAGCTACCTTACCAACAGAAGCATCAACCACCAACATCATCAAATCAGCGCGGCTCGCCGCGTATTCCATCCGCTGGCGTGCCATGTCACTCCAACTGTCCTCTTCGCCAACGACACCGCCCGTATCCACTAACCACGCCGTCTGACCATTCACTAAACTTAATCGTTCCCGCAAAAAATCCAGCGTCATCCCGGGGGCTCGATGCACCAAAGCCTGTCGGCGCCCCAATAATCGATTGAACAACAGTGATTTACCAACATTCGGACGCCCAATAATGACGACCTGTTGCTTGCTGTCAAAAGACAAATCGAGCACGAAATAAATCACCTGAAGAAGTCAAACCAATAACATCCTCTCGGTGTCCCTCTAGTGATTGTAAGTGAATAATGTTACTGGATTGCAAATCAAGTTGGTCCACAATAACTCCTGTATCTGCGTGCAAAGCGTGTAGATGCCCCGCCGAATCGCCAACCACAACAACCCCCGTCACAAAGCTGGGGTTGGATAGGGATAGTGTGTTCTCCTGCCTCCATAACAGCTCACCCGTCCGTGCATCAAAGGAGTAAAGCGTGTCACTCAGATCGGAAACAAATAAACGTGAACCAAAGGCATCGAATGATACGCGCGACGCCACTGACATAGGAAAACGCCATAGCAGCTCTCCACCATCCTTAGCAAAGCAGGCAACGCCACCCTGATAAGCTCCCGCACAAACCACATCACCTCGCACAACAGGTGTCGTCACATCTAATATATTGGCAACCGAATTTGAGCCACTCGGAAAAGCAACGGAGTTTTCCCATAGGACACGACCATCCGATGCCCTCAGTGCAACAATCGCCCCATTGTCTATGCCAGCGTAAATGGTATTATCATCAACAACCAGCGACGAATCAACCGGGGTTCGTAATAAATTTTGAAGTGGTGAAACATAGCTCCACAGTAGCCTGTCCTGCCTGGCTGTATGAGCCAGTAAACGACCGTCCAAACCAAAGGTCATTAACCGCCCGTCATGTATCAATGGTGCCCCGAAGACCCGCGTCTTCAAATCTTTCTGCCACAACAATAATCCTGAATAATCGTAAACGTGCAGTATGCCAATCGCGTTGACGGCACTAACCACGCCTTCACCACAGCCAGCACCAGCCGTAAAATCGTCCAAGCTGTTTTGCACGGAGAAAGTTGAATAGACCTCTTCACCGTCCAGATTAATAAAGGAGACTTGTCCTGAACGTGAGATGACACAGAAAAAATCACCATCGCGGGTCGGTTGCAAAAATTTATTCATATCACCGACATCCTGCTTCCATAACAATAACCAATAGCCCAGTTTTTCCGCTGCTGCTTCGTCCGTTGTCGACTGATTAATGCCGCCACAAGACAACAATAATGCCGTGACAACACCGCACAAAAGGAACAGGCTACACCGTATCCAATGCTTACGACTCACTCTCAATATCTCCTCCTTCATCATTTTCTTCTTCACTCCAATCATCCTGCTCAGTATCATCTTCTATCACCACCTGTGATAGCAAAGCACTCATTTTAATTCTGAGAATTGGTAAATAAAATTGGGCACTGTCAGCAGCCTGCCGGGCCGCACGCTGGTAGGCGTCAATCGCCTCATCTTGATTGCCACGACTGAACTCAATATCACCAATCCGTTCTTCAAATAGAATAAGTAAGCGACTGGATGATGGTAAATGCTCCGCTAGGATTGATTTGGCTTCATCGTATTCGCCCGTATTCATCAACACCTCAGCCAACCGTAGTGCTGCCAGACGCTGTATACCCGTATCTTCGCTGCTTTCGACCACGCTGCTGATCCGCGCAATCGCATCGGAAGTGTCGGACTCGGATAGGTGTACCGATATGAGAGCTATGTTGGCTAGGTTGGATAACGCTGAAAATGCCGTCCTTTCCTGTAACTTATCGTATGCCGCCAAAGCCGCCTCTGGCTGTTGATTCTCAACACTGGTGAGTAGCGTATAAAAATCAGCGTTGGCTTGCCGCTTATCTTCGTCATAGGCCGTGTTGCGGTAGGTAAAGCCAGTAATGGTGGCTAACATCATCGCTAAACCAATCAAAATATAAAATTGAAATCGCTGCCACAACAGCCGCAACCGTTCAATTTGCTCGCTATCTGCATCAGGCATTATTAATCAGCCTCCTCACTTCCAGTGCCACGTTTTGTGGCCCCGTTTGTTTTTGTTTCCCATCAGACAGCCGTTTGAGAGTGATGTAACCACCCGCATTTTCATCCGGCCCAATAATAAGCATCATCGGCGTTTGCAACGTATCTGCTTTTTTTATCTGCTTGCTTAAATTACCACCGCCAATATGCCGCCAAACCGATAGACCATCATCACGACATTTTTCTGCCACCGAATCGGCCAGTGCCGCACAATCATTGTCCGTAATCGCCAAATAGCAATCAACCGGAACGGCCGGAACATCCTCCATCAAATCAAGTACCCGCTCAACACCAAAAGCAAAACCACACCCCGGCAAAGCGTGACCCCCTATTTTTTCTGCCAATCCATCGTAGCGACCACCACCACAAATAGCATTTTGCCGATGATTATCCGCCGCCACAGTCCATTCAAATACGGTCAAATTGTAGTAATCCAACCCTCGAACTAAAGTCGCACACTCGTTGAAAACAATACCAGCCGCTGACAGATTCTCCTTAACGGTATCAACATGTCGGCGTGAAGCCTCTCCTAAATCATCCGCCAAAACAGGAGCTTCAGCGACAATGGCCATCGTCTGTGGATGCTTGCTGTCCAGAACACGCAATGGATTGGTCTGCCAACGCTGACGGGATTGATCATCTAACGCTTGCTCATGACGACGAAAGTAGTTTATTAACTTCTCCCGATGACGCTGCCGTTCTTCATAATTACCCAAATTATTAATATCCAACGTCAACCGATCAGCAATCCCCAACTGCCGCCAGAGACGAGCCAGTAGCAAAATTTGTTCTATTTCTATGGCCGGCTCATCACTACCTACCGCTTCTGCACCTAATTGATGAAATTGCCGATAACGCCCTTTTTGTGGTCTTTCGTGCCGAAACATGGGGCCACCATACCAAACCCGCGATACCCCAGACCGGTGCATACCGCCAGATAGCAGTGCCCGCATGGTCGAGACCGTCGCCTCCGGTCGGAGGACGATTTGATCACCGTTGAGTGAATCGACAAAGCTGTACATTTCTTTTTGTACGACATCAGTATCCTCACCCAGCTGGCGACTAAACAAAGCCAGCCGCTCAACAATGGGCGTTCGAATCTCACGATAACCGTAGCAACGAAAGCACGTTGCTGTCAGCGTTTCTACCCGTTGCCAGCCGTCGGCTTGGTCGGGCAAAACATCGTGCATTCCCCGAACCGGTGAAATCAAATCATTTCTCATGGGCGGTATTATCCCGTAGATAACTTATTTTGACAACAACACGACCGTAAAATACAAGATATACCGACATCAACAAGCCAAATCTGAGACCATTGCATAGGCGAATACTTTGCTTTGGTGCAACACCTGTCTGCGCGCGCCGCAAGGCAGGCAAGAACGCACGGAACGAGGGAGTTTATTCGCATCAATAACCGACTGAGACCGGTTTCAACGTCGCTACGAAGTGAAAGATTTGCTGATGCAATGGTCCCATTCTCAGTGTGGCAACACAGTACTTGTCTTGCTGGCTCTTTGCTTACTGTCTTGTTTTTTCTTCGCCGGTAACCCAGGTTTGGTGGCCACTTTCTTTGCCGGTAAAGCAACCAGTACTAAATTGAATACCTCGTCTATCCATTTGACCAAAGTAATATCCAACTTGTTTTTAATACTGACCGGCATTTCAACCAAATCTTTCTCGTTCTCTTTCGGCAAAATGACACAGCGAATTCCACCTCGGATGGCAGCTAGCAATTTTTCCTTAACACCACCGATGGGCAATACTTCTCCCCGTAACGTAATCTCACCGGTCATCGCCACGTCGGCACGCACCGGAATATTGCTCACAATAGACAATACCGCACTCGCTACAGCAATGCCAGCTGACGGGCCATCTTTGGGAATGGCCCCCTCAGGGAAGTGGATGTGAAAATCGCTGTTTTTGGTAAAGTCGGGCGGCAAGTTGAAATCTGCCGCCCGCGTTCGGACGACGGAAAATGCCGTTTCTACTGACTCGCGCATGACTTCACCTAACTTACCCGTGCGGATAATTTTGCCCTTGCCCGGGAACAAACAAGCCTCCACCGATAGCAAATCACCGCCCGCTTCGGTCCAGGCTAAACCGTTAACCTGCCCGACTCTGCTCTCCCCTGATGACTTGCCGTAACGGAATTGTTTAACACCCAAGTATTTCTTCAACGATTGAGGCGTTACGACCATCCGCTTATCAGCCTTATTTTTTCCCGATTCCAGATGTAGCACGACCTTGCGACAGACATGCCCGATGTGTCGCTCCAACGACCGCACCCCCGCCTCACGGGTATAGTAGCGTATCATATCGCGTACGCTGGTCGGATAAAAGGCCAGTTCCGTCGGCACCAATCCGTTTTCCTTCAGCTGACGAGGGACTAGGTGATTACTCGCAATGTTCGATTTTTCCTCTTCTGTATAACCAGATAACCGTATGATTTCCAGTCGGTCTTGTAGGGCAGGCGGAATGTTCATCGTATTGGCCGTCGTCACAAACATCACTTCCGACAAATCATAATCAACCTCAATGTAGTGATCTGAAAAGACTGTATTCTGCTCTGCATCTAATACCTCCAGCAAGGCAGCGGCCGGATCACCCCGAAAATCAAAACCCATTTTGTCAATCTCATCCAGCAAAATCAGCGGATTTTTGACCTCCGAACGAATCATCGCATTGATTATTTTACCCGGCATGGAACCGATGTAGGTACGGCGATGACCTCGAATCTCCGCCTCATCACGCACACCTCCCAAAGAAATACGAACAAAAGGACGGCCCGTTGCACTGGCGATAGAACGACCCAATGACGTCTTACCAACCCCCGGAGGTCCAACAAAACATAGAATGGGCGCCTTATTGTTCGCAACCCGTTTTTGCACCGCCAGGTATTCCAGCACCCGCTCTTTGACCTTTTCTAATCCATGGTGATCAGCATCTAATATTTTTTGTGCGGACTCGGGAGTGCTGTCTAACTGACTGCGATTTTTCCACGGTAGCGATAATAGCGTCTCAATATAGGTCCGAATAACTGACGCTTCTGCTGACATTGGGGACATTAACCGCAACTTTTTCAATTCTTGCTCACATTTTCGCTGTGCCTGCTCACTCATCCCTGCCGTTTCAATGCGCTTCTTCAGTTCGGCCGCTTCGTTAGCAACATCATCTCCCATTTCTTTCTGAATAGCACGCATTTGCTCCTGCAAATAGTATTCGCGGTGGTTCTTCTCCACCTGATCCTTTACCCGACCGCGAATTTTTCGCTCAATTTTTTGCAATTCCGCTTCCTGATTGATGTGCTTAATCAATTTCTCAGCGCGTTCTTGGTAAGAGCACATCTCTAAAAAGGCTTGCCTTTTCTCAATCGGCATCGGGAAACCACTGGCCAACATATCCGTCAGCCGTAGCAGGTCAGGATCCTGTATCCCCTGAATTTTTGACAGCATGTCTTCACCTACCTTGCGGTTTGATTTGCTATAGTGTGTTAGTGCATTTCTGATGTATCGCCCATGGGCGATACATTCTTCCTCACTCGGCCGATCATGCATCGGCATCGGTGAGACCTCAGCAAAAATTGGTTGCTCCTCCTCAATGCGAAAATCTGCGGTAAAACGAGTCACCCCTTCAACCAACACTTTGACCGTGTCATCCTGTAAGCGCATCATCTGCAAAACCGTCGAGACACAGCCGACCGAGTACAGGTCTTCGACTGTCGGCTCTTCCGTTTCCGCGCTTTTTTGTGTCACCAAAAATACCTGACCGCCCTCCTTCATCGCCAACTCCAAGGCACGTAACGATAAGGATCGCCCCACGTACAAAGACAGGACAACCCGCGGAAAGACAACCACGTCCCGCAACGGCAGGACGGGCATGGCACTCTTATATTGTATTTCTTTCATAGATAAATAACTCCTCAAATTCGGACAGTGAAGTAGAGACCATTGCATCAGCAAATCTTTTCCTCTATGGCGGCGTTGAAACCGGTCTCTCTCCCTCTGGGAGAGAATAAAAGAGAGGGTTGAAAATAGGTCATTGATGCAGATAAACTCCCTCATTCCGTGCGTTTTTGCCTTGCCACAAAGCAAAATATCCGCCTATGCAATGGTCTCAAGCATAGATTATGAGGGAGAACACCTCATTTTACAATAGCCAACAATAATGAACCGCTCCAAAAGACTATCGCGATGTCATAATATTAGCGTTAGAAGGCTAGCAATGACGAACATTATGCCCACTGACGCGGCGGCAAAAAATCGGTCAGCAGTGCCTTTTCTGCCGGCCCTGGTAGCAGGGCAGGTCGTCCCCACTGCACCGACGGCGGTAACGACATCAAAATAGCCTCAACCTGGCCGCCCGCCTGCAAGCCAAACAAGGTCCCCCGATCCCAGACCAAATTGAACTCAACATAACGCCCGCGCCGATGTTGTTGCCACTGTCGCTGCAATTCACCATAGGGTGTTTCTCGTCGCCTATCCATAATGGGCAGATAAGCCGGCAAGAAACTGTCTCCTACCGCTTGCATCACAGCAAACGCATGATCGAAGGAATGCTCGTTGAAGTCATCAAAAAAAACTCCGCCGACACCCCGTGCCTCCTGCCGATGACGAATGACAAAGTAATCATCACACTGTTTCTTGAAGCGCGGATATAAATCGGTATCAAGGGCATCCAAAGCACGACGACAGGTCTGGTGGAAATGCTGACAATCCTCAACAAATCCATAATAGGGTGTCAAATCCATACCCCCACCAAACCACCAAGCCTCATCCACCGCAAAAACTCGGACATTCAGATGGGCGGTTGGACAATAGGGATTGAGTGGATGCACAACCAAAGATACGCCCGCTGCTTGATACGGCCGACCGACCCATTGTGGATGACGGGCACTGGCAGCAGCCGGTAGCGAATCACCACTCACCTGAGAAAAATTAACGCCGGCACGCTCAAAAACGGCACCACGATCAACGCTCATCATCCGACCCCAGCCCAACTGGCTACGCCATTTTTCGTCAGTAAAAGCATCACCAGTGAGCGTGACCATCTCCTGCGTCAATCGCTGTTGCAAGCTCTGCAAGTAATCAAGTACGGTATGGATATTCATCATCGTCGCATAGAAGTCGGTAAATCGGTAGGTCTCTATTCTAGCAAGCGACGAATGCGGTAGGAGCACAAGCGAAAATAAGGGGACATAAATATTAATGGTTAAGGATAACGATTCTTGCTGATCTTGCCATTGAAGTATTCTAGCGCCATTAATGTTTGTGTCCCCTCATTTTTGTTTCAAATACTATAGGAAGCTCTGATTAAGTTACATTGAAAAGGGATTTTCATCATTAAATGATGTTCTTGCTATTTTCAATCGATCAATC
>JAULKO010020454.1:0-11547 GCA_032356045.1 Mediaster aequalis | reverse complement strand
TGTATATTGCTTGTGACTGGTATTTAGCTGTTGTTTGCTTAGCATGACAATCACGTGAAGTTTTGGCTGGTAACCTGATTTTACTAAGCAAAGTTTTTTGTGCTTAAGCAAATTCGTGTGCTTAAGCAGCTCTATGAAATTGGCCCCTGTTTGCCCGTGAAGATTCAAAACATGCACCACTGCTCTTTTGGGCATTAAATGAATTTGATTTCTGAAAACAAACAAACAACAAATATTGCAACATAAAACAATTTATTTCCTGAACCACATGATCTGGTTGAGTAGTCAATATTATACAATCACAGTTGCATGCAATATGAAATTTCAGTAAGTATACTTTAGTCATGTTAGTGAGCGATTTCAACCCCCGCAAAAATGAAAAATTAGATCTTATTATTAAATAAAACATGCAAAAACAGATATTAGACAATAACAAAAATTCATGCACAGGAAACTTAAGAAGCAGGCTCTCCTAAGAAAAGTCCACTCAATTGCTTTGATTATAAATCAAAACTACAAATGTAATCTGCTTGATGTTTTTCTGTTGTTGATCATCAACGTTGGTTTCATTCAGGTTGATTTCCATTTCAGCCGACTAATTATCACCAGCGTTATTGTAAGTGGCCTTGTCAAGGCTTTTGGGGCAAGGGCGCTTGTAAAAATTTCCCGAGGGTGACCCCAAATATTGTTATGCCCATAAAGAAGTGACTTATCGCTGCAGAGTTGAATGAATGCAGTCTGTGAAACGGCATTTAATCACATGAAGCATTATAATTTGATGCAGATCTCACAAAATCTCAACAGACAAACGAAAAGTTACTGTACAAAATTTCAGTTTTCTAAGGGGTGTGGCTGCTTAAATGAGCAACAGGTCAATTTGTCTGGGTGGGGAGGGGGAAGTTGGTGATCTTTATCATTTCTGACATGCGTCAGGTCAGCTGCCAGTCTGTAGGGGAAAAAGAGACAACCTGTGCAACAGGGAATCAAGCCACCTCGGCTCCCCCCCCCCCCCTCGCCAACCCTCACCCCTACTCTATCAACTTTTCAAAATAATTTTTCCAATCTAGAAACAAACATAGCAGATAACATTGTTTAATTCGTAATCACAAACCATTGAACCATATTACGGCTTTTCGAGGGGACACCTTGCCAAAAAAAAAAAGAAGAAACAAAAGTATGACGACCTGATGTTAAACAACAAATTGATGAAAGCTAATAAGCAGGAGTCTTGGACCACACCCGATGGATCCAGGCGGGTGGAGGGGAGGAGGTGGGGTAAGAAACACACCCCCCCCCAACATTCCAATTTTGTTATTGTTTTATTCTCTCTGCTTGTACGTGTAACAGTCTCAAACTGGGGCCAATTCTAATTTTCATAGAGCTACTTAAGCACAAAATTTGCTGAAGCACAAAAAAAACGTTGCTTAGTAAAATCAGGTTACCAGCCAAAACTCCATGTGATGTATATTGCATGACAATCACATGGAGTTTTGGCTGGTAACCTGATTTTACTCAGCAACTTTTGTGCTTAAGCAGCTCCATGAAATTGGCCCCTGTTTGTCTGTTGGCCACATTTGTCAAATTTCCTTTTTTTTTTTTTTATCTGTCTGGTCTGACCGCCCCCCCCTTGCAAAAATTCCTGGATCCGCCCATGCAGGGGTGTGGTCAACAAGTAAAGATGAGGTCATCACACTTTCCGTTCCATTCAGTATTAGTCGAAAAGCTGAACGCAAGCGTAAATCATCAACACTTCAATCCAAAAGAAAAGGCATGGAGAAAGGTGAAGAAATCAAGTCATAACCATTCAATGTTCCGTCCTCTAAAAATGATAAGTTGTCAAAACTGCTGGAATGAAAATACGTGTGTGTTTTGTCAATGTGCTGGGTTTGCTCATTCGCTGGAAATTATTTGCCAGAAAAAAAAGCATCTTTTCCGGCAATAATAGCATGCTGGATTTACTGATGGAGTTAAACTCATATAAGTCCTTGTTTTATACCAGTTTAACTCCATATTATGCTATGACAAAACCCAATTTTAATGCTTATTTCCATTTTAAACAAAGGCAAATTTGTGCTTAGACTTAATGCAGAATAGAATTGTTAATTATAATGTTGTTACCCTTACAGTAAATATTGTTTAAAGACAACACAGCGATATAAAGATACAAAGCAGAATTAGAGTAACACAGACAAACAGCACGGTTTCCTATACGCCGTAGAAGTGGTTACATCATCAGCTGCCTGGGTCACCCATTGCCAAGGGCTATGTGTCCAAACAATCGTTACCATGGCATCTTAATATGCCGCTGGATCTGGATCAAGTAACATTCTTCAGCATTGTGCAGTTTTTCAAGGACTATCCGAAAGGACTCGAGTGGTGTCTGCAATCTGCCACGAAGCACTGTCCCATTTGTTGTGCTTATTTTGTCTTATTTTCGGAGAAATTTGGAACGAAAGACGAGTGTCCTTAATCGGCTACGTGAATTGTACGGCCAATATATGGCGGACTGGAGAATGTTTGGGCACATCGCTGTGGGAGACGACACACTTTTACGGCGTATGGACCTCCAATTCTCTTGTGAAAATGAACGGGTCAAGTGGTTTTGAACAACGTAATACCCGGCCATTTTAACGCTTGTCTGAAAGAAAGTAGTCAAGTCATAAGGGGGTGTCTCAAAAGTCGGGAACGTTTGCGGTCCGTTGGACCGTTCCCATTGGAACGCCAGCGGTCCACCGGAACGTTCCCGCGTCTGACTGGAACGCGCGAAACGGTCCGCTGTGCTTTTGTGCATAGACTGTTCTGAGGTAGCGATCCGATGGGAATGCCGTGTTCCCAACGGAACGGCGGAACGGTCCCGAGTGAGAACAAACCGTTCCACTGGGAACATTCCGACCGTTCCGAATTTTGAGACGCTCCTAAGTGCGTGCCCAAAACTTGTTTTGGGTGGTTTTTTTTTTTCATTCAGCTAACATACAATACAGTGCTATTTCATTCACTTCTTGTACACGAATCGGAGTGCTCGGTTGAATGCACCAATTATCACCCACCACAGTGGTAATCACTTTAAACAATAGCTACAACAATGCTTCATCACCAAGACTGCGGTGGCGTAGGGTTCATGAATCACGTGCTCGGACGTATAGAACATGAAGCAAAACACAAAGGAAAATCTGGTCAATGCTCAGAGACTGATATAAAAGAGGTGGAGCTGGGCCCAATTTTATCGAGCCGCTTAACAGAAAATATTGCTTAGCAAATTTACATGCTAAGCAAAAATTAGCTGAGAACCAGTCGAAAGCAATCCACATCACATGGCATTTTGGCTGGTAACCTATTTTTGCTCAGCAAATCTTTTCTGTACTTAGCAAAAGTTTGTACTTGAGTAGCTCTATGACATTGGCCCCTGGTTTGAGGAAGAACTTTTCGCACGAAGTTAAAGAAAATTTCCAAGATATTTTGGAGGGTATAATTATCCTCTGTGGTACCATGACCCCCGTTTTGGTTACATTATCCCCTTTCTTGTTTATTATTTGCTCCCTTTTGGGCAACGTGCACGTATTAACCCCTCTTTATCATGTTTATTATACCCCCTTTGGTTATATTACCTCCTGTCAGTATATACCCCCTTTGGTTATATTACCTCCTGTCAGTATATACCCCCTTTTGGTAATATTACCCCCAATTTCTTATGATATGCACTTGATTCTCCCGAGGCCACTTTCTCCGATGAATCAATTTTTATCCCAATACTTGAAAAAGTGCTCCCTCTGCACGTTATAGGTCCTGAGGTGGATAGCCTTGTATCGGTCCAGATCAGGGTAGAACCGTAGACCGGTCAGCAGTTCGACATCCTTGACTCGAGCCGTGTTGGTCTCCATGTAGTCAACTTGGCTCTGGTAAAAAACAAAACAAGCAATGGTGGAAGATAACGCATGGTGGCTGTGTGGGGGGCATTAAATCAGTCTCAGGTACCCCTCAAATCGGGGGCGGTTCCAAACTGAAAATTCTGTGGGGCTCAAAATATTTTTTTGAAAGGTGTCAAATTCTCTGGAGTCCAGAGTTGTAGTTGAGTACTTTCCGAGTACTTTTGTCAAATCACACATGTACTTATTATTCCAGTGGTAGAGTATGAATCAAGTCTGAGTATGATAACTGTGGTTTGTGTGCTTTGATTGAAGGCAACTTTGGAGTATTTTTCCTTTTAGGTTCTTTTTAGAAATACATGTAATGGGAGAAAATATGCAAACAACGTTACTCATTTATAACTTTTTTTACACCCAAACTTGTTTGTTGTTGCTTCTTATTGTTGTCTGTTGCTCATTCCGGTTTTATTCAAAAAGTTTATACTGCACTAAGCAGCTTCTACTTCTACTTCTACATCAGTACCCGGCAAAGTCCCACGTTGGGATATCATGCCAAGGTTACGCGTACGTAGCTAGAAGCCACGAGACACAACCAACTTTTTCATGAAATCATTGAACACACAACAGACAAAACTGAAACTCGGATATCTACAACAAAAACAGACAATTGCAAAGATGCATTATCAACTGCTCAAAAAAATGTTAACGGGCAGGTGAGGCAACAGAACAGACGAAGAAGAGGGGTAAATCCCCCCCAAAATAGCTTCGTACCTGGCATGCCTGTATGCCATCCTTGTTATGTAGGATAAAGGCCAGCGGGGCGAGGGCTGAACAGTCTTTACTGATGGGCTGATTGGCAGCGTCCGAGCACCTCGTGATGACGGCAAAGTAGTGGGTAGGAATCATCGTATCGCCAAGCTTTTCCCTAAAACGAAAGAAGAAAATTTATAAATAACTTGAGGGTGCTGGTAAAAAACGTATACATATGCAGCTCTGAACATCGTCGCTAAACCAACAATACAAATGATTTATCATGATTTCAAGTTTTGCATTTAGTGTCGCAAAATATGCCAACTTTTTTTTCATGGTACATGAAAATCTGGGGGGGGGGGGGCGGGGGGGGGCGATGATTCTACGGGCCATCCCCCCTGGTCAAAAAGTGGGGGATATATCCCCCATCCCCCCCGGGATTTACGCCCATGTCCTCACCACCGACTGCCCGAGCCGCCCGTGTTTTGAAGTAGGGATATGGTGCTGCTGATGTTTCCGAAGGGTATGGACTTTGACCATCAGAACACGCAGCGCAATGGCACTTTGTGTGGGGAGATTTTGCCACTATTGCTGACCCACATCCCGGCAAATGGACAATTTTAATACCGCCTGGACTGGGGGGAGGAGGGTGGGGGGAACACAAATTGATAGGCACATAATTACACCCACACTTTGGGTGCTGGGTTGAGTTCTGTGGATTACTAGGAGGCTGGATTAGGTTAGGCTGGACTCAACTAGTCTGATAAGTTTGGGTTGCACACGGCAAACTTCAAACAACGAAAAGCCAAATATCCGGGATCTCAAATAAATGCATACTCCTTTTGAAATTGTACTCCGAGTCTTACTGACGCCTTGAATCGCACCAAACGAGTCACTTCCACTAATCGTTTTTAAAACTGAGGGAAGAGATTGAACGCAACACGCACCCTTTTTCCATCAAGACATCCATTGGGTCTCTGAGGCCGTCCAAATCGTAGTCAAAGATGGGGCCAGTGACGACATTGATGCCGCTGTATTTATCGGCCCACTTGGGCAGATACTCATCCAAGTACCCGCTCCAAACATCTGGAAAGGGTTTATAATCAGGGATACGTCTTCAAATCTACTGTCATTCACTGAAATCCTTATTAAAGTACCATTGTTACACCACGGTATTAATTGCGAATTCAATCAAGGATAATTATAGCTACATATCCGATTCGGTATCTTCAAAAACACAGCCAATTGACAATTTTAAGCATCATTTTCGTACTCATTGACCCAACATGAGTAAAGATTGACTACTTTCATTTCCGAAGCATTTTGGCTGTAGAACAGCGTTATAGGTGCCTTTTTGATAAACTACCTTTGATAAATCCAGAAAACTGTGGCACTAAGTTGGAGGTGATGAGTGTGTCCATCCTGGATTCAAGCGTTTCTGTCAATCCTGAAGAGGAATGGGATTTTTAAAATTAAAAATCATTACGGCATTTGAAATGCACTTGGATTGCAATTCGCAAAGCAAAATATTCCCTGGCCATGAGGCATGGGCAGAGGGGGTTGAGAGGAGGGAATGGGGGTATATACACCCCCAACTTTTGACCGGAGGGGCTGGGACACAGAATCATTCCCGCCTCCAGATTTGCCTTTACCATGGGAACAAAATAGGCGACTTTTGCGCAAAATTTTAAACTCATCATTTGCTGATGTGCGGCCATGTTTACAGGTGCGTATATGTACATATGGTATACTTTTTGACGAGCAGCCCTCAAGTTCTTGATACATTTTTTTTTTGGTGAGCCTCGGCAGCTGAAGGCGTTTTTTATGATTGCAACTCGGCAGATGCGAGTTATTAATTGGTAAGCGTACCCATAAAATACCTAACCCACTAAATACTCACCTGGGGAGTATGAGAATCCCATGGCCATGTTTGTTGTGTCAAAGTCCACGGTAGCGTTTGGTTCCCTATCTGGAATGTCATAGTTAGTGCAGTTGGGAGTTGCACTCGCTGGAACACGGACGTCCGGTCTGGCACAGTTCAGACCTGGGGACCTATCTCGTGACTACGGGAACAAAGACAGTTTCATTTTACGCTGATATTTACACACTGTCACTGATCAGTTTTTTTTTTCTATCAAAATAAAAGTCGTCAAATAAATCACGAGGGAAACTGACTTAATTTAGTCAATTTCTGGAGTGAATAATGAAAATTGACAAGAGTGGGGCGTGAACCTGGGACCGCCACAATACCGTACCGGTGCTCTACCAACTGAGCTATCTTGTCCTATTGTTGGCGGTCTCCGAATTTGTCAATATCTTAGTTAAAAGGGGCGTTCTGGAGTCGGGGGGGGGGGGGGGGCATTCAGGAGGCATAAACCCACGATATCGTACAGTCGGGGATCACACCCCAATCCACAATTAATTGACTAGAGCAGATTTTCTTTGATCAAACTGAAATCAGTCCAAAATATTTAACATCAAGCAAACTGCAAGAGAAACTGACTATAGGTTGCTTTAATAAATTATAAGAGTAAACAAAAAACAATTGACAAAATTGGGGCTTGGCCCTGTGACCTCCGAATACCCATACCGACGCTCTACCAACTGAGCTACATTGCGCTAAGTTGACGCACGGACCTGGTTGACGGCCTCCCAATTTGTCAAAATCTTTGTGCAGGAGGCACAAGTCAGAAGCCTTACACCCATAATGCCATATAGAGCCAGGAATCACACCCAAATTTATATTTGACAAAATCATCTTTGTTCAAAAAAATATTAACTACAGGAAGTGAACCACGCAACAGTCGCCAATCCCATTGGTGAGACAGAGATCAAAATCATCAGGCTAGCCTCAACTGAAATTGTACCCGAGGAGCTTCTGAAAACACTTCAACAGAGTGTAATTTTGACTGAGGCTAGATATAAACACTCTCAGTTTCTCTCAAGTGGCTAATTTGGGATAAGAGTTCCAAATTCATGAATGTTCATAGTACATTTTCTACTTGTAAATCATTTCTTCTTGGACAGTAGACTAACCAAGCTTTCAGAAACAGTTTTTTCCCCTTGTACTACACTTGGATATATTTTTATCAAGGCTTGAAGTTTGGGGAAACGTATGTAAAATGTTTCCGAATTGAGAAAATGTCCCGTCTGTCACAACATTAATGAGGCTGTTGTTTCCAGTTCCATGTTTTGAATAACTAAGTTTACTGATTATATTTGTATACAGATGATTAACAAAAACAAAAAACATTAAATGTCACTGGAGAACACATAGCTTTTTCAAATTAAAGTCATTAAAGAAAATTAAGTGTAATTTCCGTCCTGTCTGTCGCACTGATTTCACTTTGTCACTATACAGCCACCGAATCCTCTAGTTTCATGGATTGTTTTTTGATTAGAAATATGGAGTGTTTACTTTGACTTTATACATGACGTATAAGATTATACCTTACAGTCTGACTTTGTGAGGCATTGGAAACAAAAAAGTAGCGTACATCTGCCCTGTCTGTCACACCAGAATTAGCCAGTTGTCGTAATTCATGGCATACAAAATGATTTTGTACATTAGCTCACCGCTTTCTTGTCGATGGTGAAGGAGGTGTACAGAGGCATCTTCAGCTCATGGCTGTAAGCTGTCATGTAGTCGGTCTGGACCAACTCACAGAAATCGGTCTTGAACGTCACCTTGGGCACTCCAAACAAAGCGTGTTTCGTCTTAGCAGCTGTGGCTGTTCCAAGAAGAAGACAAGAAAAAATTGACAGGTGGTGACATCCATAGAATTGACTCAGAGATACGTAATACAATTGACAGCACTTTTGTTACAGAGCAAGAAAATTTCACACAGAATTAGGAGCCGACTTGAATCACTTAACTGGTTGACACAAAGCACACGTAATTCTTTGTCTTGTTTTCTTACTTTTAGCATTTCTGTACTACTGATGATTTGAAAAGCATACAAAGGATTCTTTAGTGCAAGAGGATAAGGAGAAAAAGGAAGGCAATAGACCATGTGTGTAAGGTGGCGTCTCATTGGTACACTTAGGAAACTCTTGGATCAATCGAATACGGAGAAACTAATACGTGCATTTGTTACTTCCCGGTTAGATCATTGCAATAGTTTATTTTTGGGGTTTATACGTCTACCAGTTTAGGAAATTGCAACATATTCAGAATGCTGCTGCCTGGTTATCAGGAGAAGTATGGATTGCTGTGCAGATATGACACCCACACCTCAGGAACTACACTGGCTCCCGGTTGTGGTGTGGGTTGAATTTAAGATCCCTGGTATTATTTTTAAACCTATCCGCCATGGCGAGTCAGTGCCACACTACCTCAAAGAGCTGATATCAGTTTACGAGTCCAATATTCGTACGAGAAGTTGTGATGGGGTTGAGCTTCATCATCCTAGAGCTCGTCCAAAGCCTTGTAAGGTACACGTGTACGGTGATCGTGCTTATACCATCTATGCACCTAATCTGTGGAACAGACTTCCGGTTTTATTTGAGAATTATTAATGAAGTTTTAAAATCGCAGCTTAGAACATTTCTTTTTAAAAGGTATTACTCTTAATGTTTTAATTAATTGGTTAATACTTTTATGTAGTTATGATTTTTGTGTAAACCGTTTTGAGATTTTTAATATAAAACGCTATATTAAGAATAAATTATTATTATTAATCTGATTACAAATTATCTTTGAATATCTCAAAAAGCTAAGGAGTATTTGTACAACACAAAGAAATTAGAAAAGAGAAGGAGTGGCTCCACAATAATATGGGGATCAGGCCTGGACTGGGGGGGCACATTGCCTTCCATGCTCCCCCCCCCCCTTCTTTTCATTCTACTACAAAAAAATGTACACTTACCTGCACTATCCGATAACTTCAACCGCTCATCAAAGTATTGGACAGTTTGGCTTGTAAAATTCTGCAGTATAATGAAGACAATAAACAAGCTGAAATCAATCTTGGTGATAAAATATTCATTCTTTAGATGATGGCAATGTCCAGACTTTCTGCATGAAATTACTTGCACACCATCAGCTTTCACATGCCTTCTACTAATATTGATAAATATTGATAAATAGTGCTACAAGAAATGGGTTTATCCACCGATTGACTTCATCCTACAACTCTATATCTCGTGTTAGTCCCAATATTGACATTTTTAGCCAGTCTCTCTTTAGTTTTAAATCAACAGTCAGGCAAGTTTCAATCGCAGTCGACCTTGTGCCACGACGATCACACGATTTCTCGGTTTCGTGACCTGAGCATGACTTTTCTGCTTGATGCCGACGGTTCCGTCGCAGCGCAAGCAAATCGCAGCTCGACCCGAGGGCAGCTTGAGAGATACTCACGGCTAATTTATCATCGCACGTGCACATGGAGTCATCGGCAGCTACTCTGTCAGCGTACTCTTGGTCACTCCCAGGGTATGGACAAGCCAGGGATGTGGCGTAATTCGACTCATCGACGGGGGGGAGGGGAGGGGGGTTCAGCAGGATCTCGTGGAGCCGGCCATTCTCGCCGTCATTGGCGGGCGCTGGTATACCCAGCACATCTGTACACGAATCAAAAAGGATCAAGTTTCTGATCGGTTGCTCAAAAGTCCAAACAAAAGCACCGAGTTTGCAACGAAACTCTGGTCTCCCGACGACGAACAGAGAACGCCAGTCACAATGTTGAGAAGTTCCAATTGGGAACCGCTGTATATAGCTCCTCAGAGATTATCACGTGGCGTGACTACAAACCGTTACTGATACTCGTCCAAGCGAAGCCTCAAATCTCATGTTTGCGACCCAACCCAACAAAATGAGTCACGAGTCGCAGAGCTATGTCTGAGTTACAGACCTTTAAACACGACTTACACAATGGAAATCAAGAGGAACTGTCAAAGATTTCATCCACGTAATGTCCATATTCATCGGGATGTCAAACTGAGTGATGCATCAAAGTGAAAAGTTAACTTTACTCTTTCTAAAAGTCGGTTCATATTTCACGCGAGTGCAAAAGCGAACCAAATTTATGACGTCAACGGCACATATTTGTGCTGCGAATTCGCAAAAGTTGAACACATTTCAACTTCCATGAATCTCCGCCGTAAATGCGTCACGACGTCAAATTCGTTTCGCATTCGCATTCGCATTCGCGCGAAGTATGAACTGGCCTTAATGCACAAGAAAAACATGAAAAGTCCAAAAATGTCTTTAATTTTATAGGGTCTGGTCACATTTGTAAGCCAAACTTACTTCATTAATTTTGACAAGAAATGGAACAAAAGGGTGATGGGAAGAAACACTGTCCAATCACATCAACTAAAACTTGTCGCAGAATGCACAAAATCTGAGACAAATGAAAAACTGTGCTGTACACATTTACATAGCTGTTGTCTAAGGGGCGTGGCCAGTGGCGTATCCAGTGGGGGGAAGTGGGGCAAATTGCTCCCTCCCCGGTGACACATTTTGCCAATTTTTTTTAAATTTTTTTTAATTTAATTTATTTATTATTATTTTTTTTTATTTTTTTTTAAATTGAAAGCGCCACCTCATCACAACCATTAACCCCCACCCCCCCCCCACTTTTCAATTTTTTTTGCGGGACAAAAAAAATAAATGTGGGAGTCACTTTTTCAGATTTTTTTTCTGATTTTGGGCCCCCCCCCCCTTTCCCCCAACCCCCAAACCTGGATACGTCACTGGGCGTGGCTATGCGCCAATATGCGACAGGTCAATTTTGGGGAAGTGATCAGTACTTACCACACATGAAATTGAACAGCTCTATATTCTGAAAGGGTTCTATCTGCAAGTTCTTCTTAAAAGCTGGACCGTACGCAAGAAAGAGAGCCTGTGAGCAAGGATTAAACAAAAATTATATGTATATTTTTGTTATTTTTTATATTTTTTTTTTAAAATACAACACAGACAGCGTGACAC
>JAULKO010020127.1:0-11561 GCA_032356045.1 Mediaster aequalis | reverse complement strand
ACCAACCAACCAGCATACCAACCAATCAACCAACCAACCAACCAACCAACCAACCAACCAACCAACCAACCAACCAAATTAAAATTATGTACACTATCCAGCAAGTAACTATAAAAAATGTACCCTACAAACTCCAGTGGTATAAGGCGTACATATCCATCTCCGCCCTCGACAATCCGGGACTAACATACCGAATAAAATTAACAGAAAACTGATATTGCAGTCAAAACTACACGTAGAAGTGATTTGAGGCTTTGCACGGTGGAGAATTTAACGGATACACTATGTGAAGTGACTAACTCTTAAAAGAGAAGACTGTTCTGAGAAAAACCAGAGGTAGAAACTCGACTCTTCGGTCAGTATGCTCTGACGTCATCGGGAGAATGACGGTAATGTGCATTCTCCTGGTGACGGTCAGAGCATACTGACCGAAACGTCGAGTTAATACCTCTTGTTCTTCTCAGAACCATACCTCTCCTTTTATATAGAGTAAGTCACTGAAGTATCCGCAAACTTCTCTCTAAAACACATGCGCATCATGTATACTCCCGACAAGAGCCCTTGCTATCATTATTGAATGGTACCAGAGATAATATAATAGCAATTGAACTAATGATCATCGCATTCACATATCACTTGCCATGTTTTTACTTAATAACAAGAAAATAAAATCCAATAGGAGGCTTGTAAGATTGAAGATGGATGGAAGAAATAAATTACCCACATTTTGTAGAGAAACAAGATTTATTTTATAGTTCAGAATTTGATCAAACGAAATACAGCTATATTTTCGTGACCTTGTGTTAAAACATTGTGTTAAAACTGTGTAAGGAGATACCGTGTTGAGATTTTCAAACCTGTTTCCAATAAATTTCGGCGCAACCCTCAAAGGAAGTAATTCATTAAACATAATTTCTACACAGAGCAAGAGAAATCTCATGTCATTTTGATTCTGTAATTCAGGAGAAAAGTAACAGATGCATGTAATTCAGTAAAAAAACAACGCGTAGTTTGTGTGGGTATAAATACACGTATTCAACAAACACAGAGAAGCGATATGCGCATATTATATATTGGCAATGCTTACTAAACCCGCGTCCTTGTTACTTATTTCCCCGGTCCGCAGCACAAGGACAAACGCTTACCCAACACTATTATGGCAACGGAAGTCTACATCCGTAGCTCTACTACTCATTATTAAGAGGCAAACACGTCAAGCACCGAGTGAACCCAAACATCACTGCTGGATTATTGTTTTTTAGAAGAATACACTTGTTCTCACTCTTTCCCTTCGAAACAAAGAAAAGCCTACCTGATGTGCAGTTAACTTGACTACGACATTTTCGGCATTGTTTTGTGTGATTGACGAATGGCGTAAATGCTGGTATTTCATTCGCATGGGGGTTGTTGGGGGTGTGCATGTGTAGGGGAAGGGGTGAGTCAGTAGTAGTTCCAAGGTTCAAAGTTAGGGGGCCGTTATGGGTGTTTGAGGGACAATTTTAGTCGATACTGTATTTTGCTTAATTTTGTTGGAGGAAACACACGTTGCTTACACCCCTTGTGAATCCGACAGCGACTTCCCAACCACGGATCGAATCAAGGGTGCGTTGATAGTGATTTAGAGGTACGCAAAGTGAGGGGGCTCTTGGTTGTAATCAACATAACATAACATAACTTAACAAAAACCACCTCTACCCCTCGGAGGTACCCATGAGTCCCGCGCGGTGAGAAACAATTGCTGGACAGATGTTTGTTCTAGAACACAGGCACGGTTAATTAATCCGGTGGATGGGTTCGAACTCACCTCTCTATGCTCTGCCACTGTATGCACAAAATGCTCCACAAAATAGGCTAGAGTACTCTTTCAACTGCATTACCAAAGATCATCTCTATAATAGAAGGAGACAACTCAACTCCCCAATTAGTCAGTTGAATCAATCAACCTGATGGTCACGTCGTAATTGGTCAGGCTGCTACAACGCCGTCCACGGTCCTCCGGCCTACTATATAGTGACTCACCAGTCAGCTTAAATTGATGCCTAGACATCAGCTGTGATGATGATTGTATCTCTTGTGTGATGTTTGCATCAGCTTCTGCAGGCAGGGCGATTATTTAGAAAGAAACTGCTTTACACGGGGGAATTTGTTGTAATCAACATCGCATAACAAAAACTTGACAACAAGAGAACAAAGAACAAAGACAAACGCAAGTTAAGCAAAACAGCATTAAACACCGAGTCGGAGTCGTGGGTGTAGATGGGCATGCGGGATCCCCTTAGTTCTGTTATTTGGAGTACATGTATTTGACTTCAGTGGCGTTAATCCGTCTCCAAAAACAAGGGGAGAGGGATAATCACGATTTTTTTGTAAATCACCATAAAAAGTTAACCTGAACAAAATCCGCATGAACAATATTTTGAAAAGGGGGTGGGTGGCTGGGGAGGGGTGAGGGAGGTTTCTATTATTTTCAGTAACTGGGGGCGCTGTTCAAAAGGTATACCATAGTAAATGTACTATGATATACAACAATGAACACTGATATCAAGAGTTCGCACAGCTAACGTAGTAATACAGGTATATGTAGCCTTTTATTTGGAAAATACAGTAAACTCTGAAAATGGTGCTTTGAAAATAACCTACGAGCTAAATGTTGCTAAAACAAAGGCAATGATCATTGATTTTAGGTCTGGAAATCACGAAATCTTGCCAGGTGGAAAGAACCTCTTCGTTCAAATTCTTGGGTGTTTTTATTTCGAATTCTTTGGGGTGGAACGAACATGTTAACTACTGTGTCAGGAAGGCTCAACAGCGGTTATATTTTCTTCGCCGCTTGAGAAGTTTTGATGTAGGTCAGGACGTTCTCTTTATGTTTGATCGTGCTGTCATTGACAGTGTTCTTACACTTGCTATCACCATCTGGTATGGAAACATCAATGTTGATCTGACAGATAAACTAGCGCGTGTAGTTCGCACCGCTTCTAGGATTATCGGTGTCGAGATGAAACCAATTGAGGAGATCTACAGGCAGCGAACTTTGCAGCGGGCTCATGCAATCATTGCAGATGTCGCTCACCCTGCTAATGAGCTTTTTCAGATGATGGGACACAAGTACCGATCACTGGGGGGCGAACAAAACGATCACGCCATTCATTTTATAACATAGCAGTTAGATATCTTAATGGGAATTTCAAGAGCTTTTAAGTATTGTTCATATCATTTTTACTGTCTTTTATTGTGTTTTATATGTGTAGGTTTTGTGTGTAATAAGTGTCTTTTAATGTCTTTAATGTCAGTGAGCAATCAAGATGAGTTCTACTATATGGTATATTTTTTTATACTTTGTATGTAGCAATAAACCAATAAACCAAAACCAAACTCGCGATAACTCAAAGTCGGATAACTCGAATCTCCGTTTATCTCGAAGTATGATTTTTTTTTTACGGTTGTGTACATTGTGTATGACCGATCATATTGACCAACCCTGGCCAAAAGTGTCGGGGATATATCGTCCACCCTGGAATTTACGCTCACGCATATTTGACTAACTTGCAAATACTTTGTAACGGTGCAATCAAAGACGAGTATGTATTCGAAATGAGGAAGTGCCTCGAACTCTAACTTGATACAAAATGTTGTCGATTTACAAAATTAACAAGAAACGTGATTTGCGTTTCGGTTCCATTCTGTATTCGCCACAGTTGTTTCCTATTATTTGACTTTACTTCCACCAATGCGTTTTAGGAATCCGTACATTCTGTTCTACATTCTGTTGTACATTTAGTTGTGTGTATCGAAAGGCTTCTATGAACAAGTGGGGGTCCTCGATTATAGTCAGGTTTAATTCAACAATTCTGTGTGCATGTCACTGAGGTGCATGTACCGCTGTCGAGTGACGTGTGCGCAGATTTTTTGTTGACCGTGGTTGGCTGCGATAAAAAAAGATCAAATTAGCTCTTTAAAGCTGCTACGTGTACGTGCGTATAAACGTTTACAGCCCGCTAACAGATATGACGTCATACGTCGTTTATCATGATGCACACAAACCAGTAAACCAATGCACCAGGATGTCGATCCAGATGTATTGCCCACGTTCCCCATCAGCCTTTGCGGTATTTCAACCTTTCACAAACAAAATACACATTAGAATAAGGATAAGCAAGCCTGGCCATTGTAAAAAAAAACAAATGCAGAAAGACTCGTAGGCAAAGTAGGTATAGGAATCGAATTTAATTCCAGCTTACGTTATAGTAACCACTCAGCTCCGAGCTGTCTGGGCCCTATACGGCAATTCTGCTTGCCAACTCTCTAAACACTGTTCATGGTTAATTTGACAAACTTTGATCACATCATTTCAATTAGATTATATCGCTATGTCTGTTTAATCATGAACAGAATATCAGTAAGAAGACGTGACGAAGGATTGAAAGCACAACGAAGGGGTGATGGACAATTTTGTTTCATCGACGCTTGATATGAATGATTTACTCAGAAGAGATGAACTATGTGGTCAGCCACTCAAAGCCCTCAAGGCTACAGATAACACGCAAGCATTATGACTCATATAATTACAATATTGCTAAACAATGCCCGTGATTAAGTACTTCTTCCGGTCGGGAACTTTGATTAAAGACTTGCTTGAATTTAGACTGCTCTGGTCACCAGTTCTGTGCGAAATGAACGACAATTAATGACTGATACCGGGGGGGGGGGGAGATCTGAGCTCGCTGCCTACTTCCGGACATTGCTCAAATTAAACTTGAGGTCCTGGACCTACTTCACCTATGGGTGTCACTTTTAATAAGGTTGTTTACAAATTTACCCGTTCGTTTGATTGTAATTCATTTTACAGTTGTTGTTTCAAGAAAAAGTACAATTAAAATAGTAGACAGATTAAATAAATGGACAGAAACGTATTAGGTTCTTCACAACTCAGACGACCCTATATTCAAAAGAGTAAAATGTTTGAGTTACTATTCCAAAGCTTCGAGATACATTATACAAATGTGATTTAAACATAGTTACATTTTCTTTATTTCCTAGGTTTTTTTGCGGTACAGAAAACAATATGCGTAAAAATAAGCAAACGCCCGATTTTGTCTGAATTTCCCCGTATTATGGCCATTATACTCCTGGTCAAACATTCCAAGACGAAACTACGAAATTCAGTGCAAGAAAACTGTCAATTTCTTACTTTTGGCAGTGGAAGTGGCTTATGGATGTCGTTGTATACCAGTTGAAAAATCAAAACCCCAACAAGTTCGTATGTCAATTTCGATACTAATAGGAGCAGAATTGATTAGAAATAAAACTGTCTGTGGTTCAAGCAGAATTAAAATGCGATCCCTACTTTGACAGGTACTGTAAATCATCAAATTGCTCTTGTAAAGACAGTAGTTGAAACTTCCAATAATTATTGTTTTTCTGTTTTCAGCCACCCATGGAGTAGAAACATTTGAGGGCGGTGGAAAAGCCAACATTCCTGCTTATCGATGCGGCAATTCGGGCTGGTCAATAGAACGTACTGAAGAAGGTGAGTCGAGCAAGAGCTGAAACAATACACTACATACACCGATATATACCACAACTTCCTTCAATCACAACAACATGGCTACCCACAGGAATCAAACACTGTAAAAATAAAGATCAGGTTTTCTTTTCGAAACTTGTGCAAGTACTATGCCCTATTGTCAGCCATGGATAACCTCGGGTGGTTGATTATAGTCGGCCACAACCCAAAACATATGTGACAAGTCACTCGAATAAAGCATTGTTGTAGACCACAGTCGACTGTTTTATGATTGGTAATTAAAGTATTTCACAGGTTTCCCTGAATCCCTCGCATAATAAGTTATTTGCCTGGACCGATGTGAAAACAAATCCTAATAAATTTTGAAGCTCGGTAATGTTGACAAAGCATTTTATTGAGCAGAGATAAGCTTCATACGGACATTTTGGTCAGGTGGAATCTGCTTTTAAGAAGATGCGGTACATTAAAAAGTACAATAAAGATTTATATTGAATTGGCCTACCTGGATTTGATGTAATGAGTAAGTCTGCAATTTTCTCGTGTTTTCCAAGTATATTACGAAAACGTGACACGTGTTGATGTACAGTGTCTCGAGTATAATGATCAAATCGCCATCTCAGTTTTCCTGGTTTCCGTTCACTTGTTCAGAGCGGTCGTTAACCCCGGCTAATCCTTGTGAATTTTCAAAATATTACGTTTAGTAAAACAATGATATTCATCATTAACAAAAGAAGCCTCTTAGGCTTAGATTATTTGTTTAATTATTAATTTTGTTTCAAGCTAGCTAACATGAAAGCATCAAATGGGGAAAGGGCCGGACCTACATGTATTGATGGTGGAATGAACATTGGAAAAATATCTTTTAGGTCTTTTTAATTGTAACTGATTATTCAATGATTGTTTGTTTGAGTGCCGAATTTTCATTTCTGTTCAGGAAATCATGCCTTCGTTACATGCCATTCAAAATGTTCACACAATGCCACGATCATGGAAGGAGGGTACTTTCCAATGGGAACTGGCCGGGTGTCTTTCAACTACGCCATCAACGTTCAAGACGCAACCATTCAGCAATCTAGTCCAGTTTTGCGCGTGTACTGTGAACCCTGTTCCGATCCTGTCGTCTGGACTTCACCAACAACTCCAGCCAACGGCGATTGGATACTTATAGATGTCATTGTTAAATCATTTAGTACAAAACCTTTCAATGTAAGTTTGCGTATATTTTCCTGTTCCAACATAATTGACCATATTTTTACCGAATGAGCGTGAGATCACTACTGTTTGTACCCAAAACTGTCGTCGTCAAAGCGCCCCCATTCGCTCAAACATAGGCTATAAGCCAAATCGGAATTACAGTGTGCCTGCGCAGAATTGAAAAAAAAGAAAGATAAACAAACTTTCACCATGTACAAAGTGATAGGAGAGCACCAGTCAAATTTATTTTTAAAAAAAGTCTTAATCAACAATCATCTCTTTTTAACAGATCACGGTTCTGGCTTTATACGTTTACTGATCTGTAAAGTGTTTTGTTTACTTTTGAGCAAATTACGTGAAAATTTGGAAATTCCAAACTTGGTTACCAGTTTCCCCATTGATTACCAGTTTCCCCATTGAGTGCACAAAATCGAGCCGGGTTTATCCAAAAGTGGCCCGTAATCGGCCCACTGCGCATGTGCAGTACAGTCGTATTTGTAATTCCGATTTGGCGTATTAAAGCAAAAGTGAGATAACGAGTTTTGCTAGTGACTGGAAAAACCTATTACACAAGGAATTTACTTTACTATCTACAAATACCCATAATTTAGAAAGCCGTGAAAACGGAGATATGAGAGACGTTTAACACGATTAATTTTAAATGCATTTTTTAATAGTTAACTTTCGAGGCCATTCTTCAAAATAGTGGACAAGTGATAGGTTTAGACAACGTGGTAATCAAGAGCGGCAAAGTACGAGGTAGGTTTATAGTAAAACAACTCACTTGAATAATAAAATAATAATCTCATGAGATAAGTTCAGAATCAGCCCACTCATTTACATGACGTGAAGGCTGTGAAGTTTTGGTTGCAATGAGCTCAGGATGCGACCTTATTAAATCATTTGGATATGCTTCTAGCAGTTCAATATATTTTGGACTTTTTGGACTGACAAATAGACTTTCACCATCCAATATTTACATGACTTAAATTGCACTTTCAAGTACCATAAATCAATGATATTTTGAGATGGACAGTTCACTACAAGTGAACAGTTCACTACAGTTAATTAAAATCAACGAAGCTTTAGTTTGTTTCAGTTCGATTTTCCTTTTGTAGCATATCAACTATCAAATACATGACTATAAATCAATGATAAGGCATGAAGCTTTCAGTGAATACTTTGGTTATTATTTGTTATAGAGCCCCCGTTGCCTAGTATTTCTCTCGTGTACCCTTCCACCTGTTTGGACGATCGAGATGATGATGACGACATGCAAGCATCTACATGTAAGTCTGTACAAATAGGAAGCAATTCATACAGTGGAACCCTTGGATGTGATTTTCTGTTCAAAATGGAAAGGAGGATTAGGTGGACGTGATTTTAACAATGGGCGTCCGAAATCAAATCCCGAGCCCGGAATCACAACGGGGTTTGAGCGGTTAAACCCTCAAGTCACAATGTACTCGATGGTGGGACATTTAATAGTTTGCCCCATGTAATCCTGAATAGAGCAGGATGTGATTTTGGACGTCCTTTGTTAAAATCACATCCACATAATCCCCTTACCATTTCGAACAGTGTAACGTTTGTGTATAGTCCTCACCATTGTCACGGTGACAGTAGCAAAGATACCCGTATAATAAAATATTATTTTAGCCTCCTACCCTACCTCTCCCAGACCCAAAAGGTTAGACCATAACTGCTCCTGACTACATGTATTATAACAAGTGGATATAATGTGTAACTACCGACCAGCCAATAAATAGAAACAAAGGATTACTCTCTGGGTCAACTTTAAGCATGCCTTGGATAGATACCGCCTTCTAACAGAATAATTTTCAAAGTGAACAAAGAAAACTGACCAGAGTGGGATTTAAATCTGCGACCTCCGGATTACCGTACCGGCGCTCTAGCTAATGAGCTACCTTGCCCTATTTTGTCAGTGTCTATTTTGTTCATGGGGGCCCTAGTCAGAAGTCATAAGCCCATAATGCTGTACAGCCAGGGATCACCCAACTTGACGATACAACCTGGGACGCGGTATAGTGTGGGGATTACTCCATGAGGATACGCTTCTTATCCGACGAGGTTGTATCGTAAAGTTGGGGCGTGATCCCCGGCTTTACGCCATCATGGGTACGACTTCTGCGCCCCGAACAAAGATATTGACAAATTCTTAGCTAAAAAAGTTAGCTCATTTGGTAGAGCATACGGTAATTCGGATTCGCAGGTTTAAATCCGGCACTAATCTTTTTTTTGTACGCTTTGGAAATTGAATGCATTACCTAGTCAATTTCCATTGTGGTTTGTTTGATGATGGAATAATTATATGGTAGGTAGTTCTGCGATGCATACACCCAGTTGATGCAACACGTTTGGATGTAATAATAGTTGAAATATTTACGTTCTTTCACTCCGTGTACATGTATTCGTGCAGTACCCCAAGTTGATAATCCTACTTCAGACCAGTTGGACCGAGAGGGAGCGACCACTGACTCATCAGACACAGCCCCAGAAAACACCTTCGGACTCCTGGATAATGGTGAGTCACACTGGGTTTATATTCTTGAGGGCGTCATCTCTGAAACCGATAACAGCATGAAGTATTGCTTCTCAAACTGGTTTGTGAAACCGTCTCGCGGATACCGCTTTCTTGAATTGTTCATCTTTGATTGGCATTGCACAAAGCACAACTGAACAGAAACAGGTACACTTTGCCGCGACCGCACTGCTGCAAAGTCGCAGCCAGCAATAAATAAAAATGTGTTGGTTTTCCATTATCTTATTATCCTGTTACCTTTCATGCTGTTAGTATATGAGGATATAAATGGTAACGTACAACACTGGCGGATGCAATGGGGTGCCATGCCCCCTTCCCCCCAAAAAAATATTAAAAAAATCTAAAAAGAAACATTATAGTAATTATAATCGACAATGCCAGAATCCTTTGCGTGACCTGCGTGACCAGTCTGCAGAATGGTATTATACAGTTAGGAAACATGTGAAATGAAAGGGCTCAACCAACGTCAGAAAGAGACCCCTCTCACCGCTTATCAAATTATTAATGAACTCAAGAAAACAACGATTATAACTGTTTCCCTTGACTTCTGTACCGTTTTCTTTCATACTGATTTTATTGTTTTCCGATAATCTGTGCAAGTCATAAATGATGGTATTTCATTGTAATACACCTGAAAATGGTGTGCATTCTACTGACACTATGCTCTTCCTTTCTTGCAGAGACCACGCTGCTGCTGGCCCAGATCTTAGCCATTCTGTCTGTTTCTGTCTGTTTCATTACTGTTGGCATTCACTGTCTTCTTTGGAAAAAACAGAGGTAGACATACAATTAAGTAGTTAAAAACTGTAATAATGTCATTTCACGAACAATTAGTAGCCTGGGTTGAAATTTGTATAAATTCGCATTGCAAAATCGGTTTCAGATCAATGTTCAAGTTGGAACTTCAATATAGAAAGTGCAGTGAACGTTAGATCCCGAGATTGCCTTCTTTCTGTTGTTAAAATGAGAACTATTAAAGCAAAACATAAGCAAAACATTCTTAAAACACACAGGTAAGCGTTTTTCAAAGGACTGCTTTGATTACAGTTGTAATGTTTCTATCTACAGGAGACTTCAACGAATTGGCAGTATTGTTCGTGTACGACCAAAGCCTGCGGCTGCCGAGCCGCATGACAGTATGCTACTAGAGATGAATCTCATGGCGACAGATGAACCAGACCGACCGTGTAGCAACAGCTTGACTGAGCCCGGTAAGACAAAATATCTACAGCAACTGAAAGAATCAGACATATTTCGTCAACCAGATCCCCGTCGAGCAACCGTCAGTTACGGGTCGTCATTAGTTCACCACGCAGCTGCGATGGACGACGAGGACGACGATACCGACGATGAGCAACAGCGCCCTCACCCCAGAACAAAAAGTCTTCCTTGTCGACCCCCAGTCAACGTGTACGAGTCTATTGATGAGATTGGCAAGTACCAACCTCTGACCTTCGGAAAGCGGCCCGCACCTAGGCCACCGGTAGTACCCAAAGGAAGAAGATTAAATAGTCGCAGTCGAGGTGTCCAGAATCTTGCTGCCGTTAAGAAATACAGGCCGAGCTCAGTGCAGTATGAGGAGGTAGGTACACGCAGGAATGGCCTGCTGCAGGTGCAGGAGGAACTTAGAGACCGCAGTAAATCAGCTTCTCATTATGATTACGTGAAGCGGAAGTCGGTATCGCAGAGTCCGAGGCGCAACGGTTGGAAATACGGACAAGCACCACGCCCAAAAGGTCGAGCCCCAGCACCACCGACAAGGTTGTATGATGAACCTGTGCGGAAATCTAGGCCGGCTGTGAAAGCTGATAGCGCGCCGACGCTGCTGTTTCAAAACCAGGAGTCATCGGGTGGTGAAGGTATGCGAACCGACAGTGAGACCATCCACGAAGAATCCAGGCTTGTTTACGATAGACCAAGCACGAGCGCCATTGACGTAACCGCACGGCCTGCCGCAAACTCGACATACTTCACACTGGAGCCATCAGTCGTAACGTATGCAACCAGCGAAGATTCGGATGATGAACACGAAAGCGAGCGGGACATCAGCCGGTTTGAAGACGCAGAAGAAACGGAAACTATTCCAAATGGCACAGCTGCGATCCCACTACGCCCTCTCTCGGTCAGCGCACCTATTGATATACCGCCACCAATGTCACCGAAGATGGCCGACTTCGATGAGGAGTCCTCGTGTCTGTGAGGAAGTCACTTAATACTAACCGGTGTAGCGGTTCGCAAATTCTTTTTCAAGACGCTTGAGTGTTCTCAGACTCTTTT
>JAULKO010020021.1:0-11561 GCA_032356045.1 Mediaster aequalis | reverse complement strand
GTCTGTAGCTGTAGCTGCATTCCAGAATACCATGGCTCCATTTTCAGTCTGACTTGTGACTCGTTGAATGATGTTGTTAGGGCAAGTAATTTCAGGTGGAGTCATGTCCACTGGAAATCAAACACAAGTGAAAACAAGGTAAGAGTACAAAGAGTGATGATTTCATAGTGTGTGCTCAGAAAATGTGTTACATTGAAATTTTCAAGAAAAGAGCTTCACGCTAACCTTCACTGCGCTCATTTTCATCTTTGAAAGACAACAGAGGCCAATTTCATGTAGCTACCAAACACACAAATTTGAAAAGCACAGACAAGCTTTGCTTAGCAAAATAAGGTTACCAGCCAACATTTCATGTAATGTATATTACTTTTGACTGGTTCTCAGCTAAATTATGCTGATCAGGAAAATATGTTAAGCAATCAGAAGCTCCATGAAATTGGGTCCTGCAATTTTGTCTTTCTAGGTAATGAACTCAACCAACAAAATTAACAGAGGCCAATTTCATGTAGCTACCAAATACACAAATTTGAAAAGCACAGACAAGCTTTGCTTAGCAAAATAAGGTTACCAGCCAGTGTTTCATCTAACGACCCATCCGCCCGTCTTTTGGACGAATGAAGTGTGATTTTGGACTGCAGTTATCAAATTAGACAATTAAAAATGACGGGTAGAATTTTCCCCTGGTTGACAGTCGAACAAGAAGTCACGTGACTGAATGCTATAGCCCGTTGTGTAGCATTAATCCTGACATCAATACGTGTCCGTGATTAAGCCATGTGCAGCTGTGCAACCATGGACAATTGACAGTGTCTTCTTTTCTTGCAATCTCTCAAACAACATCCATAAATCAGTCCATGTACTCACATTATCAAGTGCACTTCTAAACCAACACTGGGGTTTTCTGGTGGTGGAATGGCTAAAATTCTCTTTAATCCAATTTTTTAGAACCCGAGTTTTGTACACTGTAAAAAAAGGCTTCTTCTTGTTTCAGATTTTCATTTCTTTTAAAAACTAATTTCCAAAGATTTCATGTTGCTTTTGTTAGGTTTTTTTTTTTTGGGGGGGGGTTTGGGTAATCTAATTGTAGCTCCCTGCATATCACCATCCACCAAGAACATATTCTCTTTGGATGTCTTATTACTGCTCTGTTTTGCTGGAAAGAAAATCAAAATTAAATTTTATCAAACAGCAACATGCATAATATTACTTACTCAAAGAAACAGTGACTGTGAATGTACATATGGAAGTTCTACCTCCAGCATCTACAAATGTGTATGTCACTGTTGTTGTTGTACCCACAAAGAAGAAATCTCCAGAGGAACGAGTTGCACTGACGGTGAACGCACTTTGATCTGTTGCCGTTATAGGTGGCCAGTCCACCCGGATGGGTGTATTGGTAAGGGCGCTCCTCATTAGTGGATCATCTGGACATCCACTTATTACAGGAGGGGCAGAGTCAACTGATGGACAGAATGTGTACAAAGACAAATGTTAGTATTCGGCCGACAAACAACAAACCTCATGTTCAGCATCCCCATCCACTTCCTTTTTTTAGAGGCTGCATGTTTTGTTTTGTTTTTTCAATTATTTAATCAGTTCCTACAAATAAAATGCAAACGGAAGAGAGGAAATTCCTCCCAGTCAATCTACTGCATGTTTAGAATCGGTTTGATGGACTCCATTGTTGGCGGCCATCTTGGAAAATAATGCCTGGCAGGTGCTAAAAATAGAAGAGCGGAAAAAGGGGCTTCCTCCTTCGTTTAAAAAAAAGGCATAACATGAACTTTTCTTACTTGTGCCTTACCTTCATGCACGCACAAAAAACAAGTCATTTGTCAGTGCTAGATGGTTATTCAACATTTCAGCGCCTCACACCCCCCAAAAAAAAAACGCTTAGAAAAGAGGTCTTGGGGTCATTTTTTGTGAAGAACCTGGTTAGGCCACTGCAGAATGTGAGTCTAAATGGATCTAACAAACTTCACCTTTTCAAAACTGATACAGAATGGTTATTGGTGCATCACTTTTTCGCAAAAAAATTTGAAAATTAATGGCTAATTACTCTTTTCAAATACATGTAGAATCAATCTTTGAAAGCAAAACGTTGTTATTTTTATTAACTAAGCAGATGAAGAAAAAAAATCTCAAATCAATTACTTTTTTCATTTAACCATTTTGGTGGCAGACAGGAAAGGCTTTAGGTCATTTTCAGTTGATTTGACAGATACAAAACATGGGGTGAAACAGATTTCTCAGCACTGTTTAAATGGGTGAAATGCAACTCCAGATTTTCATAAACATGAAGTTGACTTCTGAAATGCAAAATCATGAGCTATAGTATTTGCTGAGTTGGTACGTGTACATTACTTACTCTCAAGAGATGTAAACTTACCAATGTTCCACCTAACTCGGAAACCGGCGAAATTAATGTTCTTGTCGGTGATGAAGTACATCCATATTGTGTCCGTGTTTGTAACAGTGATGGGATCGGGCGGATTGTAACCCTCAAAGAAGAAACCACCATCAAGAGTTGTGTTGGCACCCCGGAGTTCAGAGGGTGGAATCAAACCTGGGCCAATGTACAGCTCATCTTTATCAATCTCAATTTGAAATGGTGTGTCAAAACTGAAAGTGAAACCACTTGCTCCTGGAACGTAGATGAGGTACAGTGCTCGGTAGCGATCTGGATATAGATTTGGGTAATTTGGAGATGCAAAAGTACCACTGGAACACTGAGATCCATAGCAAGTGGACACCACCTGGTTAACTGTGGAAACAACAACAAACACAAAACTTCATTCTTCTCATCATTCTTTGGGAAAAGTTCATAGCAGCTAGGATAATATCCATTTAAAAAAAAATAAATGGACCTGGAACTAACATAAAAAACACAGAAAACAGCTGATCTTTCTGGAGGTCAAGACACCTTGCATGCAATTCAGCTACGAAGACATATTTCTGTTTAACTGGGATATATGCATTAGTAAATCATCAGTTATATCAGTGTTCACTGTGTTCAATATAAAAAAATGACATCTAAGCAATGCTTTCACACTGAATTCCATTTTTTACCCACCTTAACCCTAACTCTGGTCAATGCAACAAGTGCACAATTCTGTGGGACAATTTTGTTGTTAGATCATGTTGCACTTTGCAGGCTTCTCACTTGGACAACTGATGTTGTTGCACTGAACAGCGTGTCAAGCCAAAATACTGTAGAGGGTTAGGGTTCATGTTTCAAAATAAGCCACATACTAAATGCAACATATTAGTATAAATTTACTGACATATTTCACTGGGCCTGTTGTATTCAAAACCCCAAATCTGATAGGGCTGGACTACAGGGAAACATCTAATATGTTGTTTTTGGTCACTTACGTGAACTAGTTGAACAGTCGAATCCACTTGCGCTTGGCACATTGCATTCACAGACATAACCCTCGGCCATGTTTCTGGGGTAGCAGTTTGCTCCATTAGAACATCGATTTGGATTGCAAACATCTGCAATAAAAGTCAAGAGACAGAAACTTAGATTTACATCTTTCAGGCGCATCAACTCCATTTATTATTCCAACCATGGTAGGTTTTAGTGAACTTTCCATTGTTTTTTATTCTTTGTATTTTTCATACTTTATTGAGAAACATTACTGCACTGAGGGTAATGAGCTGCAGGACAGTTGTTCACAGCCACAATCATGGCTACACTATTTATTACTAATTGAACAACATGGAACAATTCTTTGCAGGTCTAGTATTTGACAAGCTGAAAGCACTTTTTAATTTTAGTTGACAGTGGATTCATGTATTTACAATGTCATCATTTTAAATCAGTTAAAAATGTGTGTAGCTTGGATTGTTGCTGCGTATATACAGTAATCATGTGACAGGCTATACTTTTTGTGCACAACCTCAATCTCCGGTGGGGGGGGGGGGGGGCTCACCCAGGGCTGGTACAGGCCTGAGTTATGTTTTAAAAAAAGAAAATCCCATCCAAAATCTAACCACTCTCCGAATTCACAAGGCTGTGTTCACATGTAACTTGTAAGATATACAGTATGTATCAGACAGAGGTGAGATTTTTGATGTTTTTTTTGCAGCCCAATTGAGGCCAATTTGTTGCAGCCACTCGGTCTGCAGGTACTGGTAATTAGGTCTCCACACGCAATTTTGGTGGAATCAAATGGAAGGTTTGCATGCTCAGTGATACAAAATCCCATTCTTAAAAGGCATGTATGGATACATTAAAAAATGGGGAAATAAAGACTTGGCACGATAGAATCGCCCAGTTCTGGGGCTACACATGCTACACGGTGGGGTATCCTAGTCCGGAAAGAATTCCATATCTCACCTCCACTTGTTTGCCCTTAATATGACTTGACAACTACCAAGAAGTGTAAATCTGATGATGAAACACTAATTTAGGAGTGAGAAAATTTCAAGTTTTTCTTTGAAAATACTTAGACTTTTTCTGTCATGGCCCATAGACTTTGTACACAATGTCCAAGGTGGAGGTGAGATATGGAATTCTTTCCCCTAGTCCCATTCTCTTGGTCGGAGGCTGTTCCACCAATTGCACTTGGCATCGGGCAAAGGGGAAGCTCTCCATTCAATTTGTACAGGGAATTACGTGTTTTGTCCATTTTTTACAGTAATACAAAATGAATACAACTTTTTTTTGGTATATAACGTGGGAGATTGTTTTTCTGCATAAAACAGTGAAATTTTGAAATATTTAATGAAAAGGCATGTGTAGCTATTAGGACAATAATTTCGTTTTTCTCCCATTGACCACAACACTATTCATTCCCCTTGAGTCCAGAGGGTGCGATCAGGAAACAGCCACCACTGACCAATCAGAGACAAGAAATATGACCCTGTGACGGGAGAGCCCGAACAAACAAACAAACAACAAAACAAATAATAAAAACAAAATTACACGTTTTTGTACACCTAAATTAACACTAAAACCAGTAACAGCCTACGCCCTACAAATTTTTTTTTTTATCTTTCAAATTGTTGTTCCACCAGACCAAAATAAAAAAAAAAATTTCATTCAACGTTATTATAAATAGGCCTAGCGCGCGCTAGGGGCCGGCCTAGGCCGGCTAGGCCCAAACAGACTTTTTGTTCGATCATGTCGATACTCAACTTTGGCCTGGAAGCTTTCCGGCGGGAAGAATGTCGGCAGATTTAAGATACAGATATGAGGCAGCCGATCGAGCGAGGCACGTTAAACTGTCATCCTTTCGTGAAAAGTCAGGACTGCACGCGCGCGATACATTTTTGTGCGTGGGTGTGTTTTGGGGACAAAGTTTTGTCGGACATCGCATTTTGGTATCGTCTGCGACTGGCCGGATCCCCGACGTAACCCAACCACACTGATTTTGATGGCGAAATTGTTCCCGGGAGTTTTAACAGCAACGCATTCAATGGTGTGATTTTTGGTAGACACGAGGTTGCCGATTATGTCGCCACTCGCGCTCATTGAAATGCATTTAAACTGGACCGCCTGATTGTGGATATTCAGGAACAGTGCATAATGTTCTTTGCTCTGTGAAATGGGTAGATGAAGCAGGTTAAAACAAAGCATAGCTTCACACAGTCCGGACTCTATCCAGCTCGGAAAACGTACGTACGCGCGACCGCGTTATTTTGATACCTGATCACTCCACTGCCATTATTCTTCCGCCAGTCCCACTTACCATTCTTGCGCGATATCCTGACCTATTTCCTGATATTTGTGTTTTTCTGAAATATTAAGTGGATTTCTGGTAATTAACTTTTACAAATAGGTATACTTTTTATTGAGACACCCTGTATAGTAAACGCTACAAAATGTCCGACACATAATGTATGCTGCAACCTGTCATTCTTCGAAATTCCAAACACCAGAAAAAAATTTCATGAAACTTGTTCAACCCAAGATGTCTTTTGTCAAATTTTGGGGAAAAAAATACCATTGTACCAAAATAGGCATTCATATTTGTTTTAATCAATAATCACACAATATTAAGGTAGAGATGTTTCAAAGACAAAGACTAAGAAGGAATACAAATTCCTACAACCCGAAGGTTCAGTCTTAGGATTAAAAAATATGAACAGACAAATTATAATTACAAATGGTACACAACATAGAGCTTGACCAACTTTACACAACTAAAAACATACTTCGAATTGTACCGATTAATAGACCTTTTTCACTCATGTGACCGGATAGTGCTGCCACCACGTGTGGACTGCCTTGGTGTGATTATTAACAGTCATATGCGCCTCCGGCACGCCCGACTGGCTTCGGGGCACTTCATTACCATGACAACACGTTAAAAGGTTTATAGTTGCAGTGGCGCATCCAGAGAGGATTTGGGGGAGTCGAACCCCCTCAAAAACAACTCTGTGATTTTTTTTTCTAATACTTGCTTGCTCGCTCGCTCCCCTGATCCGTTCCCCGGGTTACAAAAATAAAACAAAAACTAAAGGTTTCGTGTTTGTTGTTACAAACACGAGGTGATCGGGCACGGAATTTCTTCTTTTAATTTTTTCAGTCCAATGACATTGAAAACAAAGCATGAAGTTTTTCTTGCAATTGAACTTCACTGAACTTTGGAACCATTTATTATTTGTTCAAAATAGCATCTGTACTATGTACTGAATGATGGGGTTAAATGAAGTAGGCAAAACTTATCATGATCAAATTCTCCCTACAATAACTTCCGGTTTGGTGACGGCATCATTTTGAAACTTCACAAAATAATTTGTTCTTGTCTGACAAGTGTCTGTGGTCAAATGTGGTCAAATTATTGAACATGGATTTTAAATTCTAGAAAATAAACTTTCTTTGATGTGCCGCTAGAGGGCGCCATTTCATGTGATGACGTCATCTAGCATTCTGTTGTGTTTGGCATACCATTCTTGTACTAAAATACTTCCGTTTTTTAGTTGTATTCACTTATTGTAGCACTTCCGGTAACCCCGGAAGGGTCAAGCGACTTTGCGTCCGGGAATAAGAAATGTTGCCCAAGGTTAGTTCTACCAGATCAGACAATATGAACATGGTATCTCATTCAGTTCGAAAGTTATAGTTGAAAACATACCTTGAAATTTTGACCTTAAATCGCTAGTAATTTGATATCTGATGACGTCATAGTGACGTCACAAAGATATGCACATCTCAGCATCAAGATTTATGTTCGTACTATGTTTCATGTTCATCCCGTGAACTGTTTCGAAGAATTAGGGTCAATTTTGATTTGACGTTTCTCTTCGCATTTGAAATTTACCTAATTTTGACCTTCCGGTAACACCGGAAGTAAAGGTCGCACGACTTCGCCCCCACGACAAAAATGTTGCCCAAGTCTACATCTATCCGATCCCAAATCATGAACATCATAGCTGTATTAATTCATGAGTTGAAAGAATTGGAGCATTTTTTAAAAACTAAAATGGCTTGTAATTTGCTACAGGATGACGTCATCATAACGCCAAACTATGCACATCTTGAGATCAGGGTTGATGTTCATGCCAAGTTTTAAGTTGTACAAAGTGGAAGAAAAGCTGCGGAGTATTATTGTCCGGAAAAAAACCCAAGGAAACGGACAAAGATGGAATCGTACAGAAGCAATAGCTGATCAGCCCGATCAACTAAAAATCCGGCCACACCCCAACCTGTATTATTTTTTTTCTTTCATGGGTAAACTATCAATAGTGTAGTCTTGCATTTTACGCAGTGACACTTGAATCACTCGAGGACATACAGCCGAATGCTGATGGCAGAATGCGCGAAATGCCAATTAATTAATCAAAGCAAATAAAACAAAACAAAACCTGCTGCTACTTTAACACGCCACAAATTAGAGTCACTACAAGCAACTTTGAAAAGTTGGGTATTTCCATCATTACCTTCGTGAGGCGGGGTCGAAATTTTGTTTGGTTTTGTTGTATGTTTTTGATGCCATCGAGCATAGAAATTAATCTAGACCCGAATTACGAAAATCCAAAGAGCGATTAGAAACAAGGCATGCCAACAGTTTAATGCCATTTCGACGCACAAGCAACGACAGCGCCCTCCATCACCATAGTACACGTATATCATTACTGCAGTCTTCAAACATTGGATCTTTGATAAGATACAGGGAAGCAAGGAGCGCAACAAGCGCACGTTCCCTATATATTACGTAACACTGCAAGTCGATGTGCTGGGCCCTTTCCCCACCTCTCTCTCCTCATTCCCATCAAGCCAGCAAGCCTACATTGGCAATATTTCGTTGACAGACATGACATTGTGCCAAGGCAATACTTTGGCAAAACAACTTTTTTAGAAGTAGCACTGTGTATTACATCGAGTATTTAGAGAGGATGTTGAGTGCTGAGAGAAATCTGCGTCATTTTGATTTTTTTATGCAGATTAGGGTATATTAAAATAAAACAGGCAATTACTTCTGCCTTGAAATAATAAATAAAAAAGCTACTTTTGAGCGCTGTTTTCATCACGGTTTATCAAGTGCCGTCTAGCGCGCTGGTGCCACGTGTCTAAAAGTCGTCGCTAGGGCAGTCTACAAATAAACGTCATGTTACATTTTCCCTCTGTATCACGTCTAGACACAAAAGGAGACGCCGTAACATGACGTCATATTATTGTGCTGCCCATCGACGACTTTTAGACACATGGCACTAGCGCGCAAGACGGCACTTGATAAACCGTGATGAAAACAGCTCTCAAAAGTAACATTTTTATTATTTCATGGCAGAAATAATTGCCTGTTTTTATTGTATAATTATACCCTAGTCTACATAAAAATATAAAATGACGCAGATTTCTCTCAGCACTCCACATCCTCTTTAAAACAACTACACATATTGCGTATTCGTACACTCGTTGATTTATGTATGTATGTATGTATGTATGTATGTCTTTCTATACTTACCCTGTCCAAGAGAGCTTCCAGTCAAACACAGCAGCAGCAAAGCCGAGACGGCTAGCCGTTCCATGGTTGGCACAGAGCACTCCGTCTCCAACAGTCCCGTAAAACCCTTCTGGATCAGAATCAACCAGAATAGTACGCAAACTTTCCACCAAACTTTGTCCGCACAATATCTGAGGAAAACCGTGAAAGCAGGTTCGATACTCAACCAACCGGGGAGAGAAACGACTCCACTATGAGGACAGCTGGGTAGAACAGGCCCCTTTTTTTCATCACCGTACAACTATCCATGCATGGGATCGGCTGATCCAATCCCAACCTGTAAACCCGGTCTCGGTTGAAAAGTTCACGCCCCCAACACTGCCATTGGTCAAGGTTCCGATCACTTTTAAGGTTTTCTGTCGATACTCTTTGAAGGATTAGAATGCATCTATTGTCACCAGATATTTGTTCACGGTTCACTTGCGGACTTTTGAACACAATCCGTGCGGGGCCTTTACGTGTTCTTGAAAGCCGACTGAGTCACAAAATTTCGCTTGAAGACAAAATTTACACAAAGAATTGACCGTTTTCCAAGGCTGCTGTAAGGTGCTTTTAAATTTGCGTGTCAAAAAGACCCCAAAACAACAATCAACAAAAAACAAGCACGATACATTTCTGACTCGGTCAGGCCATCAAAAAGGTATATAGTTTTGAAAAATACACGACGACTATCTTGTATTCGAATATTTTTAACTTTCTAAAATTATCCTTCTCATTTCAACACATTTTTGAACGTGTGATTTTTCAAAAAGTTTAATGGCGTGCTGAATGGAAAATTATGTTCGCTCTGACATCCGAATGTCTTTTTTTTTGTCTGACACTGTGAACATCTAACAAAAGAAATACGGTGCACTAACAATGAAAGTCCATTGTTACTTGGCACTGAATCCATTGTTACTTGTTCACAGTGTGAAAATTTACATTCCCCTTTTACACTCCAAGCAATCTCTGGGCGTAGAGCTAAGAGTTATGCAAGTAAACGTTTTTCCCCGCGTGGCATCTTATGGAACTCGCTGCCAGAGGCGTGCTGTCATTCATCTTGTGATTTGCTCTCTTTCAATAGAAACCTTCACTGTGCTCTTTAGAGTCTGTGCTTCCGTTTCCTTCCACCTTTTTCTCGGTAGGCCCTTCTAGTAAACAGAGGGTCTTTTTAGCCTTGCAAAGGGCGAATTCTATATGAAAAATAATTCAGAAATAAAGATTACAAATGTGCACAGCCACAATCACGGGTACACTTTTTGTTACAAAGACACAAAATGAACAAAAGCAATCTGAACAACTCTTTGCATATTTAGTATCCGACAAACTTAAAGCACTTTTTATTCTTAGTTAAAATATATAGAGCTGGATAACTGATTCATGAATAATTTCAAATAATGTTGACATTGTTGTTGAAAATGCAATCAATGGAAGCAAGCACCAACGGAAGCATAGTTCAGGCCCGCCCCCACCCGGGGCGGGAGGGCATACGCACCCACCCCCCCCCCCCCATAAAGGTCTACATTTTTTAAGGATTTTTTTAATTTTTCGATGGAAAATAGTGTCAAAACACAGACTCATGTGATTAGTTCTAGTAGTCGTCCAACTTTCCAATGTACGCAACCCCCCTCATAAATCTTGCGTATGGGCCTGTAGTCATTCATTTAGTCAGAAAACTAAATATTGTGGTGTCTAGCATCAGTGACCTGTCCAAATTAATTGATGAAATGCTCCACAATCAACAAAACAGCTTGTGAATAGACGTTTTCGGTATCTCAAATTTTGTCTCGAATAACATCTACATTTAATTCAGTATAACCACAGAACAGTGGCTTGTACCATAGACCCTTTTACAGATAGCCCACCTATGGAATTTTGTTTACTAAATTTAGCACAAACTGTCCCACAATGCTGTGTAACATATACCTTCACTACACATTTCCGGTCTATCCACAAAAGGGTCTATTGTCAATTCCCGTGCAACCTAGGTCATTTTGGAATCTGCATCAAACTGCACATGCGCAGTTTCAATGCCGATATTTTTGGGTCATATTAGGCCATGCATTTTACCAGGTGAGGGTGCTGTATGAATGTCATTTTGAGGATACCAACAGTAGTAATTGCACTTTTATTGAAGTTAACTTACATATTTAAAAATGAATGTTATTCATTTTATTGTATCTTTTAAGATGAAATGTACAACCCCCCCCCCAAGTGTGGTTTTGTTTGTTTTTTAAAGAAATAAACCATTCATAATAATAATTTATTAACTTTCCTCTATATAAAAAAAATATAGATTAAAAAATGCATCTTAACATCTGCACAAACTGACAAAATAAATACATGTACTGTTTCTCAATTGGTCAAGAATATAAACTTCTTGTTTACAACAGATGGCATCAAGCTACAAAATGTAGGTTTGTTCAAGAAGAGATGCATGTACATGTATTGTAGTTTTTCACAAGCAGAAGAAAGAATATGTCAAGCAACCATGCATCTGAATGCAATCTTCTTGGGAAAGATAAAGTATTTATTTGTTAACTGCTTGACAGTAGCTGATGGATGGCAACTCACGGTAGTTACTTACTATAGGGTGTAGTCAGGGTGATGAGGTTGGGGTTGGGG
>JAULKO010019914.1:0-11566 GCA_032356045.1 Mediaster aequalis | reverse complement strand
AGATTTACACTTCTTGGTAGTTGTCAAGTCATATTATGGGCAAAAAAGTGGCGGTGAGATATGGAATTCTTTCCCATTACAGATGTAATTAAAAGTGCAGTAAAATAGGGAAAAAACCAACCTAAGTTCTGACGAGATCGGCATCGACTTCCTTCGTTTTGTTGAGTTGGTCATTGACCTACCAATAGAGGGCGGTGTATCTGTATTCGGTTGATGAGCTGGGGGCGTGGTCGAAAAGCGGTCTATCTTAAGCTTGGAGCGCTCAATTAAGTTCGATCAAGGGACTGTCGTCAACCGCGAGTCATGTTCCATGGTTACCAACGCACGAAATATATCCTGGGTACCAGGCAAAATCGCCCAATGGTCGACAATAGTTAACTACAGTCCCTTGATCGAACTTGCTCTTGTTTGCCGGTGGAATTTAAATGGAATTTTATCGTTTGGAATTTCTAAACTATTTTCTTTCATCTTATTCCACCTGGCGCATCCAGCGGGGAGGGGACATTTCCCCCTTTTTTCTTATGTACTCCCAGATATTCATTACTAAAGTGGGGTGTATTTAATGTTGTTATTTGCTTGAAGCTATTGGAAAGCGCCACCACTTCACAACCACCACTAACCCCAAACCTTGTCTGAATTCTTTTTATTTTTCCACCTTCCAAAACTTGATATGCCACTGCCCTGTATGAATCACGGCATAGTTGATAAATATGAACAGTCCCAGTCACTCTTCCATTGTCTTAATTATAATTATCACTGCAAGAATTTATCATTTTATTTACGTCTTGAACAATGTATCCCAAGGCCGGGAACCTGTACACATGCCATATTTTAATTGATTAATGAACTCTGGATCAAGCACATTTCATGTAATCATATTTGCCTATTTTCCATCATTTCCTTTGTTCAAAGCAATAATTATTTTTGAACACTGTAACCTCCCACCTACACGTAGCCCTCCCCCCCCCCACACAATTCCTAGATCCCACCACCGATTACAAAATAATTTCAAACTTCATACAAGCAACTTCAGTACAAAAGCATCTTATTCTTTATTGACAACTGACAAAGGGCTCGCAGTAAAGTTTTCCAATTCAAGATGACCATTTGTGTCCAGTTCCACCAAATTCAGGAGTAAGTTTTTAGTTCTAAACGTCACTGGAAAGAGTATAGAATAAGCTTTACACTGACGCCAAGCACACGCATATGGCATGTGTTGCTCATTACCCTACAAAGTTATGGTTTGATAAACACTCCAAACTTGGTCCAAACCACTTATTTCAATTCTGTAAAAAAAGAAAATGTAATGAACAAACAATATGAAAAGTGTTGAAACTTCAACTTCTATTCAATCAAACGTGGTTTTCAGTCACTTATTTCTCAAAGGTGCAAGCAGCTTCTGGGACACATTCCTCATTTTGATGGAGTGTCAGATGCTCACTGCCTCCAGAGCAAATTTAGATAAAAGTAATGTACATGTATTTCAGTCTTACAATTGTTTTATACCTCCTCCCCCCAAAAAATAAAAAAATAAAGTAGCTAGCTTTTCTCATTTTATCCATTATTTCTTTCAAAATTTATTTAGACAGGAATGGTATCTTCATGAAGAGCATTGGATTTTTTTTTTTTTTGTGGATAAGCACTGATATTCAGTGCCCACTTGTACCATTAGGATAACAAAGTGCATTATTAAGAGGTACACATGTGCACAATGTCCCTTGTCCCCTCACCCAAAAACCTGAAGGAAAACGAAATAACACCAAAGAAAATCCTGTACTCTTGAGCAGAAGGCCTTGCTTCCTGCTGTCGTGGGGTGACCCACAACGATGTCTGACAGACTGTTCCACACTGGAACCATCGCTGGCATGAAGGAATGATCATACATTGCTTCCAAACAGAAAATTAAAGTCAGGAAGAGTTGTTTCCATGTAAGATTTTAACACCCTAAATAGAACACCCACAAACAAAACTCCCAATTACCGAATACATACAATTCATTATTTGAGATTTGGAAAACCTCTTAAATTACAAGCGCAGTGTTTGAGCGAATACATTAGATTCAGATTTTCTCAAAACAGATTTCAACTACATACATGTACTACCAATGGCAAATGGCAAACTTACACACGTTTCATATATAAACAACTAAATGTCTTACATAACATACAAGTTCACTTGTCCATAAACCATGACCACACCCAGCCTGTCTATATTAGCTGGTTAAGATAAGGTCATCACACTTTTATCCCCTCGTTTATTGATGCTTCATCAAATCTTACAAGACAGCCCATCAAATGAGCAATTTAAATACAGTTCAAATCACTGAGTACCACATTATACAGTAATTGCACTGAATTGAAAGAGGAATCTATAATGGTGTATTAAGCCAACTCAGAAAAGAGTAGTGTGGTTTATTTCTGAGAAGAACCAGAGGTCTCACCATCAACTTCTCTCTTTTTGTACTTTTTGCACAGTGCGCAGTCTCAAATCGTTGCATTTAGTCATCTGTGATCTCACGTTGTCATATGAAGGGAAATGTGTCTAATTATCAGTACACAGCTATCAAAAAGCATTTTCCATTTTAATAAGCAATTGTATTTTGGAAGTTTTGATAAGTAGTACTCTCAACTTTTTGAGTCACGATATAACACCATAAAGCTCAAAACAAAAATGAAGACTTGTGGGAATTGATGGAAAATTAATAGAATACAATAATAAACAAGCAGATTTTGTCAAAATTTCTCTAATCCGTTTCCAAAATCAGTAATAGTAACAAATGCTTATTTCAAGCCTTCCAAGAGAACTCTTCAATAAGAAAATGTAGATACTGCTAAAATCATTACTATATTGAAATTAAGTGTTGCAGTGTGTATGCAAAGTATACATCATGATTACAAGTAAGTGATCCAACATTGGCATATAAAGGCAAAATGGCTTAAAAGAATATGAATGAATGTCTTTTTTCCAATTCAACAGGCAGCAAACACAAAGCTATTCAAATATTTACAAAACAAAACAAAGAAAACTGAGCAGTTCTCTCAAAAGGTGCTCTTATGACTTTTGCTTAAGGCATAACTTCCTAAAGCCAAAAACAAAATTAAAGACTTGTGGGACAAATTTATAGAAAATGAAAATTACTCTGATCAGTTTCCAGAATTATATACATGTAGCTTAAATCTGTTTCCAAAGTCAGTCTGGTAATAACACATGATTATTTCAAGTTATACGAGAGAGCACTTCAATAAAAAAATGTTGATATTCCTAGAATAAATTAATTTAAAGGATGCGGTTGTGTATACAAACTATACATCATGAATTCAACTCAGTTTCCTGCGATCTGCCACTGCAATGAAAGGCAAATGGCTTAAAAGAATAAATATGAATGAATGTCTTTTTTCCCCAAAGTAACTAAAAAAAGTTTCCAATTTTGGAAATGCAGTATTAAAAAAAAAGGCACTTTTGAGTTGGAATAGCGTCAGTAAGCTAAAAAGAAAAGAAAAAAAAGATGACTGGTGAGATAAAATAATGGGCTATGATAGAAAATCACTGAAGTAATGAAAACATAAATGATGTCAAAGATTTTATTATATTATAATAAATCAGTTTCCAAAATCAGTTACATAACTGAAACCAAAAATCTCCACTTTCAAAGAGATTTCAGCCCCTTCATATCTGAGGACGGCAAGTTTACAGAATTTGTATGAGTTGCTATAAAATGAAAACAAACTGAAACAAAGTGATTTGAATTCAGCTCTTCTTTAAATTTATGTACGAGTGTTTAAATTTTTTTCAAACATACACTTTCTGGCAACATATCCAAGCCCCAAACATGAAGAAGTGTGAGACAATTGATGTGACACGATCGGGGAAAAAAAACCCAACATTTTGAGACAAATTATTACCAATATGCAGTAATCAGTTTTTTTACTTCACTGCAACTGATATCAAAATCATTTACACCTGTGAAATAAAACAGAATTTTTCACAGTAGTCACAAAACAAATCTTTGCTCTGTACACATCTTTCTATTTACAACTGGTACAAAAATAGAATAAATACAATTTTCCCTCTTTATATTTACATATAATTACAATATGTAAAATGCTACAAAGAGAAACGTCCTGGTTCTATTACACATGTTAATGTACATTTCAGTATCCTCTTCATGAGAGTGACACCATCCCAGCATAAACCACGCCCACTTTACAAGGACTGGATCCAACCATGATCAGCAGTCCTTATTGAAATGCACGTCCAATATTTTTCTTTAAGATTTATGCACAAAATTTGACAGCACAAGACTTGTTTTAATCATGATGCACTGCAAAGGCTTCACTTATTACTCACGTCCATTTCCACAGTGTAAAGTACTTTTGATTGGGTGAAATGAGAAACAACGGTTACACTGTACTTTCTCAGTAAATGAATCCAGACTGGGAGCTGGAAGTCACAAAATGAATGCGTGTAACACAAACGTGAGCATGTATTGCGTATTATCTCCCTCTTTGTTCGTCTATAAAACAAATCTTCCCAGTCCAAAACCTGCAGATTTTGGGTGAGATTCACCATTCTCTATGCTGCAGTATAACTGTGTGAGGTGCCGTAAAATCACAATGGAAAGCAAATAATTCGCCCAGGCCTCCTGATGGTGAATTTTGAGGTAATTCACAAAGCTTTCACAGACAGACAAAAAGACTACATGTAGTTTTCAAGAAGTTGATTGCAAGTACTGTTTTCTAAAAGAGGATGTGGACTGCTGAGAGAAATCTCTAACTTTTGTATTATTTCATGGCAGAAATAGTTGCCTTTTTTATTGTAATATACCCTAATTTACATAAAACTACAAAATGACGAAACTTTCTCTCAGCAATCCACATGCTCTTTAATAATTGTCATAAGCAGGTCTTTTTGGAAGCACAAGTGTGCCTTGGACATGGGAGGAATATGTACATTAAAAAAGGAAAGAAAATAAGCAATATTCAAAAAATGGGGGTTGTCCGTCACAAGTTTAAATATTGGAAAAATACAATTCCATTCACAGGTTTTTCAGAAGACAAACTTCAATGGCCATGACCCTTCCATAGCACCATCCAAGCAAGTTGAACAACTGATCAACCAGAGTCCCACAAAGGAACTACAGAAATTCTGGTGATTGCATCAATGGTGATTTTCAGCAATGACATGATGATTAGTACAGCTTTCAACAATTTGGCTATGAAAGTCATTTGCAGGTTGTGATTGATTTCTTTGTAATAATCACTCTGATTTTGAGCGACCCAAAGTGGCTTGCCAGTTCAATGGGAAGTTACTAATGCTAGATGCATTTCAACCAAAAAAGAATCATCAATCTACAGTTTTAATTCATACCCTGGGTACCCATACCGAATGACTAATCCATTCTCGATAAGATCACTCAGTGACTCAGAAATACTTTTCTTATCTTGTCCTGTCAATGTCATAGCACACAGTTTCAGCTTCTGAAGGCATTGGAACTTCTTTAAATGCCTGCACCATTCTGATGCTGTACCAACAAGGTCAATGTTGCTAGAAAGATTCAATTTAACCAGGCCAGGCACAGCCTCAGCAACATGTGGGATGTCATATTTTGTCAATGAGCAATAATCTAATCTCAGCTTCTGAAGGTGCTTCAACTGCTTTAAATGCTTGGACCAATCTGCTGCATCACCACCCAGGCGATGGTTACCACCAAGACTCAATCCAACAAGGTTGGGCAGAGCCTGAGCAACATACTTGATATCCTCTGCTATCAATGAGGTGTATGCTAAGCCTAGTGTCTGTAAGTGCTTCAACTTCTTTAAATGCTGGGACCATACTGCTGCATTACCACCAAGGGCACTGCTATCTGGAAGAATCAATTTAACCAGGTTGGGCAGAGCTTGAGCAATATACATGATATCCTCTGCTTCCAATGGGCACCATGACAAACTTAGCGTCTGAAGGTGTTGCAACTTCTTCAGATGTGTGGACCATGAAAATACTGTACCAACCAGGTCTTTGTTGTCACTGATATCTAATTCAACAAGGTCGGGTAGATCACAAAGTGACTTGGCAATATGTTGCATGTCTTCTACAGTCAAGCAGCAAACATACAAGATCAGCCCCTGAAGGTGTTTCAATTGCTTTAAATGTGCAGACCAGTACACTGCTGTACCACCAAGTGGACAGCGTTGAAGTTTCAGTTCTACAAGGTTGGGCAGTGCCTTAGCAACATATTCAATGTCCGGACCTACCAATGTCCACGACAAGATATCTAGCTTCTGAAGGTGCCGAAACTGCTGTAAATGCACTAACCATGATGTTGCTTGACCACCCATATCATCATACAGACATAGTTGAACCAAGTTGGGTAGATCCTGCAGTGTCTCGACAACATGTTTGATATCGTGTTCAGTAAACTGGCAACCATCAAAAATAACACGACTAAGATTTGTCATTGCACTCAGGGGAAAATCTAAACTATTAAACCATGCCAAAATGTTTCCAGTAAATCTCAATGTCCTTACTTTTGCGAGGTAAGCATTGCCACTGCACTTTGTCTGGTCTGCAACATGATTCAGAAAGTATGTAACTGAGTTTTGGAATTCAGCATTATCAATTTCCATGTAAGCATCACTACAAATTGAATTCATTACTTCCTTTGGAGGCAAAGATTTTAACTGACCTTCAAAGTAACAATGAACTGCCAACACACCCAGACTGTGTCTATATGACAAATCCTTTGGAAAACTTTCTTGCAATACCCTCAGAATCATACCTGTGCATGCCTCATTGTCACCACAACAAAAGCGCAGAAGATACTCAAAACCCTCTGGACCCTTTGACATGATGTCATTAACCAGAATCTTCATAAATTCTTTTGTGTCGACTACAAACAAGCTCTGCATGTATTTAGCGGCACAGAATTCCTGGAATGACTTATGAATAAACTGCACACAGTTGTGAGTATCTAGCCCCTTACGAACTGTGTGTCTGATGAGAATACCTGCTTGTAAAGCCATTTCAAGCACACTTTTGTCAAATTCACATTCTTTAAAAGAGAGCCTTTGATCTGGAGAAAAAAGACCATGTAAGCCAACCTTGCCAATTTCAATCATAACTTTGGCTATTTTATTCTGCTTTTCATCTGCTTTTAATCTTCTTCTGAAGATGTATCTAGCTGCATCTCTGTATAGGTGTGACATTGTTTCTGAGAGTGTAGAATCGTCTCTCCACAGCAAACACATCAAAAGAAGCAGCATTGGACATTCTGCCAAATTTGACAGGATGTATGAATTTGTAATTCTTTCCAGAAGCCCATCAGAATTATATTCATCAACCTCAGAGAAAAACTTGTGAACATATTCTCTGATGGAGTTTTCATTGAACCCCAAGACCTTGACATGTGCGAATGGTTCCTGAACCAGTTGCTGTGTTACCAATCTGTCACAGTGTGAGGTGCGGGTGGTAATGAGTACACTACAACCTCTACACATCTTTTGAGTGAGTATTTTCAGGATGGAACCAAATGAGGATTCATTGAGGGAGGTGGTCATCAACTCATCAAATCCATCTAACAGAATGAGTACTCTGCCAGGATTCTTCTTGATATATGACTTCAGGTCACTTCTCTCTATACCTGTGTCTTCAGCCAAGAGCTGGTCAAAAATTGCATCAATGAGATCTGAATCCTGCACCAGTGCATGCATTTTCAAAGAGACAACAAGTTTGTACTGCTTTATTGCACATTTTGGGTAACTGTCATCTGCCCAATCATGTGTCATATGGACAAAAAGTGTAGACTTTCCACTTCCAGGCGAACCACTCAGTACACATATTTTAATCGGTTTTCCCCCTTCTGTTGTGAAGGAGAAAAAATCCTCATATGATTTTAGTGGTCCACCTTTCTTATTTGGTCTACATTTACTTTTCCCATCCTCAGCTATTTCCAATTTTGTGTAGATTCCCTTGATATGTCTTGCTTCCTCCTCCAATATCTGTACATAGCTACCTCGGCTCGTATAGTAATCCTTCAATTCCTTCTCACAACTATCAGCAGCAGCATTTTCTTGGGCTAGGCTAGTGAGCTTCATCATCTTTGGTGAGCTGCATTCTTGATATATGACTGGAAAAAAGAGACCTGCACATAAATCACTGAAGACAAATATGAAATTTACATGAAAGAAGATAAAATACCTTCACATTGGAGAAACTTCAATGTAGCGCACAGATCATGTATATTCCTGTAAAGTTTTGTCAAGACTGCTGAAATTGTTTATTTTGAAAAGTATAAAACAGCCACTTGAAAACTTACATTCCACACTTTAGGCCTGGGCAAAGAAACCGGGTACCCGAAACCCGACCGAGGAAGACGGGTACCCGGTTCAATTTTTCGGTCGAAACTCCTTTTGTACATTCCGACATAACACAAACACCTAAGGCGACAATTTCTGATGTCCAGATGGGGGTTGCCTGTATTTACTTTCTTGTGACAGTGCGTGAGGGTTGGATAGCGGTTTTCCTTTGAGTTTATCTGCCAACAATTTCGCATGTCCAGGCCCACTTTGTGGTAAATGTTCTATCAATTGGTGAAGAGTATTGTTACAAATAATTAATAGCCTCAGTGTGTGTAAAAATTCTTCACTAGTATACTGCCCAGTGCTAAAGAAAAATCTTTTAAAGTTGCGGCTGTGCGGGCGAGAATTTTCTTTTTAAGTTACTGCCGCGCAAACGAAAACTGGTGTTTGTTTGAATTATTTAGTCCATGATTTTAGCTCTAGGGCCTAAGCCTATGCATTAAAAGTTGGTGAAGAATTTCCCCACAATTCGGTGCATCAGAATTTTCCTTTGCGACGACCATCGTTGTGAAGACATACAAAATCTTCGATATCAATAATTTGGCCTCATGGTTGGTTCAATTCGGTACGGTGCCGTCAACGATGATTGCGTGGCCCAATGGGGCACATGGGTGGACGGAATCACAGTGAAGAATATTTCCCCACGTGCTCGTCAACCGCCTTGTTGCATCATGATTAGTTGGATTCGGTACCGCGCAGTCAACGATGATTGCGTAGGCCAATAGGACACACGGGCGGATGGAATCACAGTGAAGAATATTTGTCAGCGTGCTCGTCAATCGCCTTGTTGCATCATGATTGGTTGAATTCGGTACCGCGCAGCCAACGATGATTGCGTAGACCAATGGGGCACATGGGCGGACGGAATGTGTTCGTCAATCGCCTCAGTGCATCATGACTGATTGAATTCGGTACCGCGCTGTCAACGATGATTGCATAGGGCACACGGGCGGACAGTAATGATGTGCAAATTTCAGCTAATGGTAAAGTTAAAATCACAAGCTCTTTGTAGCCCACCTTGAGGGTCAGACGACCCGGGTGGTGGTGGTAGGGGCAACAATTGACAGGTGCATAAATTCAATTGGTCACATGGTTTCACTCACTGCTGCCAGAGGTAGGAGAAAACATCTCTTGGCGAGTCCATAACTCTAGTTAATATCAGACTTAAGACACCAAATGTTGCATGTGAAATGTTCAGAGCCTCATGTTTGCCATGTGGAAATTTTGGAGAATATCAGAATCTAAGAGGTGAGTTAAAATGACCTGAAACTTTGCAAGGCAACTTTAACCAGTGTTTTCTGCTGATAAGGTTTCAGTCTATGGTTTGATTAGCCCAGTGCACTTACCCTGGAATTGGGCTGCATACTCCCCATGAGGTTTTATGATTGTTGATGGGCCTGATGAGCATGGCAATAATGTAGGTCTTGAGCATTGATTGGTGGATGTGTACACTTTGTAATTGTACACATTATTAAGATGATCATTCCCAAGTCGGCCACAGAGCTCTTTGGGTCTTATTAAAATTGGGCAATTCAAAGGCAATTTTCCTTTGGGCTGACATCTTCCTTAAAGTAGGACTCTGTCTTATGTGGAACCTGAAACATTCCATTTCACAAACTACAATGTTTGTAGCGCAGGTGAGTTACTGTGATGTACCTGTACTTAGTTGATAGTGCCAACTGATGGGGGGACTGGACTGATCTGGTGTAATGTATGTACATCATGATCTAGTTGTGAAAATGATGAAACTCAACTGGAGACGGTTCGTTGGTTATCGCATATGGAATGACGCTAAGCTAGAGTCACTGTGTTATTAGTTTACCTGATGTCTGTGCTGCAGCACCCTGTCTGGTTGGTTCCTGAGATGTACTTGGCTGATTCTCCAATGTGCCAGCTGCAATCAAATCAACCAAAACAGGAGAAAGTTGGTCAGTTATCCCCACATCATAACAGGCATTCAATAGAACCTGTACAGATAGGAAATACAACAGGGATGGATAGATGCATGTATGCATACAGAAATGGAGCTTCACACAAGGCACTTGCAAGATTATGTATTAGAATCTGTTACTTTGAATAAAATTGTTATTCAAAAACAAATTAGACATGACAGCCTGAGTGAGTTAGGGATAGAAAAACCAGACTGCATTATGCAAACAGTAAACACAATTTGTGTATATCACTTGATGACCAGGCACGTGTGATGACTGCACGTAATCTACAATCAAATGAAAGAACATTGATCTTAATTAGCTAGGACTCGATGGCCGATTGTTACAAAAATGAGGAAACATTCTCTTTCTTTATTATAATCAGCAGTTCTCGCCCAAACTGAAGCATGCTCTCACATATTGTACAATGTCTGTAGTTTCTTTGGTAAAATGGACGGTAGTTTTGATCTATTTAAAGTTCAAGCAATTTGAATGTGTTTTGAGGGCTATTTATCATCAGTAACAGACACGGTGCTATAAAGTCTGATTGAATAAAACAAAACTACTGCATGGCAGCAGTGCTAATCACAGTATGCTGGTAATAAGGCAATGGTAGGTACATGTACATGTACCATCTCTTACCTTTTGCACTGGCAGGAAACTGATTAATGTTGATGACGCTTCCCGATGCACTGCTGCTAATGGCAACATTTCCTGAGCCTGATATCTGCTGCACAACCGCTGTCTGGGACAATTCTGGGATCGGTGCAAATGGCACTATTTCTGACACTGCCAAAAAATGAAAGAGGTACAATGTATACTCAAAATAAACCATTCACTAGTTTGTCAGTACATTCACTGATAGAGATCTCATCCGATACTTGCTGGATAACTTGAGTGTAACTTAACGTAATTATTAAAACCAGAATATTACAACGTTATAGGAGGATTGCTGCAAGCAAATTAAATTCACACCGAAGAAATCACTGCATTTGTCCATCTCCTTACATTACAGCCAGCATTTGTTCCTCACCTGTCTGGTCCTGGTTGTCTGATCTCCTTACAGCCAGCATTTGTTCCTCACCTGCTGTCTGGTCCTGGTTGTCTGATCTCCTTACAGCCAGTGTTTGTTCCTCACCTGTTGTCTGGTTGTCTGATCTCCTTACAGCCAGTGTTTGTTCCACACCTGCTGTCTGGTCCTGGCTGTCTGATCTCCTTACAGCCAGCATTTGTTCTTCACCTGTTGTCTGGTCCTGGTTGTCTGATCTCCTTACAGCCAGC
>JAULKO010019483.1:9180-22743 GCA_032356045.1 Mediaster aequalis | reverse complement strand
AAATTAGAATCAAAATGTCGTTCCACACACACTTAGAATATGAATATACAAAGCTAAAACTACATACACTACGCCATTATAAGCTGTAAAAGTGTCCTTTGATGACGCAGTTCTGCACATAATAATACTAATGGAAACTATAACGACGTCCTCTTCGAAGACAAAACACGATAATGACATAATTATCATTTCGTTGAAAGGAAGATGACTTGGCTTCACCGCTGATACACCCGACCCAGCCTGGCACTGACTTCCCGACTCCCAGCATTCCCACGCGCTCATTTCCCTACTTCACCTCTCTACTCTCATTACAGCTTCGTCCCCGTAATTTTCGACCACTGTTGACAAATGGATCGGGGCCTTTAAGATATTGTCCCAGAGCCTGGCCAGCTCCTCCGCTGTCCAGGCATTCGGTATGAGTGAAGCCGGGAAGAATGACGACTCTCAAAAGCTACCGGCCCCCGTAATTATTTACAGAGAGTATACGGGAAAAAACATTAATCTCCCTCTTAATGATAGTCAGCACAAACGGAGGGGGGATTGTAAGGAAAAGGTCATGTTTTATGCGGTATGTTGGGGGGATATCAAAGAGGGTGTTGATTGGGTTGCGATAGAAGTACTTTGGAACTCGTCTGCGAAGCAACTCATGTTTCATATGAGTCATTTGCATGGTTGACTAGTAATAAAAAAAAAAAACGGGGCACAGGGAGGGAAATCTCATTATTTTGAAGACGACTACAATATATTGATCGAAACGTCGAGTTAAGCATTCGTTTGTCGGCAGGGCCTGAAAATAATAATGACTAATTCCGGATAAGAGTTCCAAGTTCATGAATTTTTAAAGTACATTTTCCATTTGTAAATCATTTTGTCTTGGAAAGTAGACTAACCAAGCTTTCAGAAACAGTTGTTTTTCTACTTCTGCAGTTGGATATACTTTTTATCAAAGCTTGAAGTATGAGGAAACGTATGTAGCATTTTCCTCAATTTTGTGATGGTCTGTCACGTCCCGTCTGTCACAACATTAATGAGCATGACGTTTCCAGGTCCATGTTCTGAATAACTAAGTCATATGTTTACTGATAATTTGTATCTACGTGATTAACTTTAAGAGAAAAGAACATTAAATATCATTGGAGAACAGATAGCTTTTTCCAATGAAAGTCATTTTCCAAAAATTGAGTGTAATTTCCGTCCCGTCTGTCACGCTGACTTTACTTTGTCACTAAACAGCCACTGAATCCTCTAGTTTCATGGATTGTTTTTTAATTTGAAATATAGAGTGTTTACTCTGACTTTATACATAACTTATAGGATTATACCATACAGACTGGTTTTAACCGGCCTTTGAAAAAAATGTAATGTAAATCTGTCCCGTCTGTCACACCGGAATTGGCCTAATGTAAGTCGCGTTCATTGACAGATTCGTTCCTTGCTTGAAACTTGAGTTGTCAAGAGTACAACATCGACCCCAATCCTTGGTCACTTTTCTAGGCGCGATGTTTTTTCTGTTCAGGTTCTCACAGTGAAGAATAACGACAATATGCAAGGCGTGATGCATCAGTGCCCTGCGCCCCACATATGCTGGTTACCCTAGCAACACAACAACGGTCCACGAAAGAGCGTAACCATGGTGAGATGAAATATGGATGATTTCATCAATTTGGAGTATAAAGAACGGATTTGAAGGCGTGCGCAAGTCCACTCAATCGAGACCAGAACACAAATTGCCCAAAATTCCTCTCCATGAATAAAATATGTTCACGCTGTGTGGCGTTTGCCTGGAATCGAAGCAGCCAAGCTCGAAAAGGGCTGTGGCGGGTTGCTCAAGTTGACCGTCTTTAAACATCACCAAACGAAATTCGTCAACCCAAATGCCTTTTACTTGCTATGGTGAAACGTTCAAAACTAAACACTTTGCGAAGCCGTTCGTCACCTGATGGACGATAAGGCGAAGACGTACAGTTCGTGTCTAGGTTGCTCCGATGTGAATTGCACAGCAGCGAAGTGATACGGAAGAAACAAGCAATTGATACGGATATCGGTCGGTAATACATGTATGTGTTTTAATCATCCATTTCCCGCCTCCGCATACATAAGTTTAGCGAAATACAAAAATTACAAGAGTAGTATTGATTATTATAACAGTTTTCAAAATAAATACAGTCAAGAATCGCGCACGGACGAAGGACACGGTGGTCCGCGATTCGCAATAATTATGTACATTATGCTAGCTTGGGAAATCCCAGCCCTTATATGGGGGTACTGTATTAGGGTTGGGGAAGCAGCTAATCACAAAGTCATGGGTGAGAAGTTTCAAAATTTTAATAATGCAACTAAAAGGCGCAGATACCAGACTTACATAGTCCGGCATACGACCATGCTTGTCGTTGCTTTTTACACACACAAACATCTGCCGATACCGGACTAAATAGTCTGGTATCCACATTATAGTGTGGTCTCCACATTAGGCTTAAGTTTGGGCCTAATCGTGGTCATTATTTTCCTCAAATCTGTGTTTGCTGATAACTGCCGATGACATTGGTTGAGTTTCAAATTGGAACGGTGGTGATAAGGGGGAAAACGGGGCAGATTTCAGGCAAAGTAGAATTGGGACGCACTTGAAGAAAAGGGCTGTAATTTCAAAAGACTCCTTCCACCGAATCGGGTAGACATTTTTTAAAAATAAAGTTAGTTTGATATACAGAGTGTAGGCTTGTAAATATATACTGTTTTCTTTGTACAAGTTAAATCTTCAGATGGATTATTCGTTTTACCATTTTAGTGTTTTTGTACATTATGCATTATACACAAATTTAACACAAAGATCGACACAAACGCTTTCCATCTGTATCGCGGAAATCTTTTGATAATAAGGAAAACTTCAAACCCTTTTAACGGTTATAGCACCACTATTTTGTTTAATTTATGCCTACAGGAAAAATATTTATATACACCATTCGTAAAATGCCGACACGGCGCAGAGTTTAGGTAAATACACTCTGAACAAATGAGACTGCATTTAATACAATAATACATAATATTGACTCAAGTAAGTCACTGCGTAATAGCTTACTAACTATACACTTTGCAGACAACGTTGGTTTTTTTTTAATGTCGGTGTGTCTGGTTTGAACGGTATTTAGAAATTTATACATATACCTCTTTCAATCTTTCGTACAATTTTTTTGACAAAGCGTTACGGGGTTCTCACACGAGACAAGGGGCCAATTTTATAGAGCTGCTAAGCACAACAATTTGCTTAGCATGAACGTTCTTCCTTGATAAAAACAGTATTACCAACCAAATTTGAATGTGTTTGTATATTGCTTGTGACTGGTATTCGGCTGTTGTTAGCTTAGCATGAAAATCACATGGATTTGTGGCTGGTAACCTATTTTTACCGAGCAAGACATTTTTGTGCTCAGCACATTTTTGTGCTTAGCAACCCTATGAAATTGGGCCCAGATCACACCGTGTTAATACGGCAGACTTTCCCGGGATTCTACTAGGGGATTTTCATGCCGACGAAATAATGTATAGTCGGTTGTCATATTCATTCGAAGTTGCCTCTTTAACCCGCGGCCCCTAACAGATCAGCGGGGTTACCACCCCAAGGCTTTGACTCCGTGACATTTTAAAGTTGAAACCGTATTTTCTCTAAATGCGCATATACTGGTCTACAGGGAGTTGAAACAGTGAACAGGGGAGAAAAAAAAATGAATGCAAAAAAACCCAGCCCCATCACGTTCGGTCTCAATAAGCCCCCTCTCAGTAAAACCACAAATTGTAAATATTTAGCCAGATTTTTATCGATACTAGCGAGCCCGGCGGCGGTTTCTTTGCAACTGCAGAGCAGGAATCGATACTCTTTACAACGAAGACATTTCCCAACATGGACTGGATTCCGGTCACGTACGAGCAGCATGCCCCGCGGACTGCCGGGCGATAATACTCAAAGTAAGGTTCACGTTTCAGGCTTTTCGTAGAGCTTCTGACACCGTGTGTATATTTGGGTTCTCCTCGCCCGGCTGGAAAGCAGACGGTATGCTTTCCGCCCGGAAAGTGTGAACAAATAAATATTTGTCATGGTTTGCATTTTATTGAATTGTTTGCCAAGCGTGGATGCGCATCTGAAAATCTGGGGGTGGGGTTATGTTAAGAAACCGCCCCCCCCCCACTTTGTTATCATTCGTTCCTTTGGTCTGCGCTGAACACAGATTTACGAACTCTGGGCGGAATAAGAGATGAACTCGGTAGTCCGAATCGGAATGGATACAATAATGAACGGGAGAGCAGAATGGGTCAGGGAGTTTCGTCTACCGGAAACGCCCCGCCACTCATATCGCACAGGGCGTGCGTGTGAGAACGTGCATCAATTATCACAACGGATAATGTCGATAATCCATTAGTATAATGGTCATCGCCGGTCCAGCAAATTAACTTGCGCAAATTAGGCCTGTGGAGTGGAAATTATCACTAAAGAGGCTTTATGGACGCGTTTATTTATTAATAAACAGTTTACGAATAACCGTCACGTCATACCATCAGCTTGACTGTTTTAAAGCAAAGAAATGACGTCGGGCATACGAGCTTTGCACTTGCAGTATATAAGGACCTCGGAAGACCCCAGCCTACAGACTGAACATATATTTACTGAACATTAAAACTGATCGCGATAGGTCATTCTAGTATCGGCTCCAGTAACTGAGACAGACACTGAGTGAGTAATACAGCTAGACCGGCATCAAGACGGACACACAGACAGACTGACAAGTCCCCCTCAATCAAAATTCACCAACGTAAATATTTCATGATTCCTTTTTTTGCTTTGGCTGTTGTGTGCCCCCGACACTGGATCTGCACTTTCGAGGAGTGACAGATGTATACAAAATACCACGATTTAAAAACTAAGACAAGCATACAAAGAGGCACATAAACAGACTGGAAGACAAGGTCAGAGACGGAGATTTAGAAGCGGAAGGACCGAGCGGAGTAAAACAGAGATCGAGAGGCAAGGACGGACTGACAGGCAAATATAAAGGCAGACAGACAACAAGACAAACTGGCAAACGTATAAAGACCGAGAAAGAGGAAGACCGACATGCACTAGAGTCGATACAAAAACACAAGCTCTCCATTCCATTCCATTATAGCTATCGCGGACTAGCGGCTATCGACTAGCAGCTTGGATTGGCCGGATTTGTGGAGATGTTATTTTTGAGCGTTCAAGGACTAAAATCATGGAGCTCTCCCCATAATATGGCGGCTGAAATAACAACTAGGCGATTTATCTATCCAGTGAGCTGTGACGTCATTGCAATGACCCACATTTCACTTATTTAGGAGGCGAAGACTTGATTTTGAAAGCTCCAGCTGTAGTGCACACAATGCACAGACGTAATTGGTAATTATGGAATTACTTACTGCGCATCTGTATATCACATTATATGACGCACAGTTAGATTATACATCCTCTCTTTGATCAATATCAGTGAGGCAGACCAAAATAATTATACTACACATAACTCAATATATTCCACACATGTGGAATACGATGTGAAAAGCAATCAGAAAGAAAACAACACATAATGGTGTTTTGTTAACAAGCTTTCGACTCTTGATATAACATCATGTCATGTGATTTTGTGTCCTAAGGCATTGCGTCAGACAAGTGCCGCGTTTGTCTCCATGAAAATCGAGGGATGATTTCAGGGAACATAAACAAACCAAAAACACACACAAACACACACACAACCCCACAAAAGTACACTCGCTTCTCTCTAGGGAACAAAATAATGGGTGAAAAAAAATCATAAATGTTTCATACTTATCTGAATGATTTCATAGCCAATTTCCTGCCCAGTGTTTCCTGCGTTTTTTTTTAATCCTGGGTCGGCCGAATACTGACATTCAAATTACGCAGGATATCTCATAGAAATTTGCACGTGAAACACAAAATAACGACAAGGCAGAGCAAGAGAAGTGGTGTTTAACATACGACTTCCTTGTTTTGTAGTGCGCGCGACGTCGAGTTTGTTAATTACAGACCTGGATTTTGTGCAAAATCGACACTATTAAAGATCCGAAATAGTACCGTTTTGGGGTGTGAATGTCACTTTGGGTTCAGTTTAAGAGCAGCCTAGTCGAGAAACTGCTGCAAAACAACTGACTGTCTTACTTAGGCAAACGAGAACCGGTCAAAAGCAATTGAAACAGTACAATAAATTCGGGCTGGTAATGTTGGCTTAGTACGAGTGTTTTTACTCAGCTTATTCTTAAATGTCATGGATTCCAATCCCACATAATTTGGGGAGGAGTTTAAAGAGCGGAATGAACACATCGATCTAGGTAAACTTTGATGTCCAGGTAATGCTACAAATACAATTTACCATGAGTTATGACAAAAGGGATTACAAAAATACACATGTTCTCGCCTTTTCAATAAATACATTGAAAAGCAGTACCACTACAAATAAGATTTTGTTCATTCTAAAATCGTATGTTGTTGTTTTGATCGTTATTTGATATTCTTATTACACGGAACGCATCATCCAATATCGCCAAGTTGGTGGTGTACATAGGAATTTAAAGTGCTCTTGAGGAAAGTGATCTTCTTAATTTTGTTCCCTTCAAAATCTGGAGGTGGGCCAGGCAAGTGGAAATACGCGCAGGAATTTCCGAAAAGACCCAACCTTGTAAAAAGCCTACATCTCAATGACAACACCTGCACTTTAGCACACGTACAACTTATTTCACATTATTGTAGAAAAGAGAAAAGCTCGCACCATAACTTAAAGGGAAACCACTCCCCCCCCCCCCCCCAAGAAGAAGAAAAGAATAGCAGACCTTTGTTACTCTTGGTAGCATTGGAGTTACTGCGCATGCTCAAAAATCACGTGAACAATGGAAAATACGGGCATGACTTCTTCTATAAATGTCTCCCATTGGCACAAATCATACTCTTTTTGAACACTGCAGTGTAAACGGACTCCGATTACGGTAAAGTGGTCCAGGTCTACAATACTTCCATCACGTGACAGGACTTTGAGCGTGCGCGGTAACCCGGCGGCTCGTCCGTGCTCCTCCGTCGCAGTATCCGCTCCAGGACCCCGCGTGCCCGGTTCAGCATGGAGGACCGCCGTCTCTTCTGGACGATGCTCTGCCGGTAGGGGCCGTTGGCCTTGCCGGTGGAGTCCATGCTACCCCTGCTGCCGGACTCCTCCTCGTCCGACTTGAGCCGGCTTCGGAGCCGGAACTGCCGGACCACACCGTGGAAGAGCTGATCGACGTTGTGGGAGATCGCCGCCGAGGTCTCAATCAGTTTGCAGTCGAAGAGCGCCGCGAAGTGCTTCCCCTCTGTGACAGTTACGAGAAAGGGGAGACAAAAGGCTCTGAGAATTAGCTTCAGTGTGAGAGCAATTACGGCTCGTTAGGGTCCGGGGGGCTGCGTTCCGAGGGAAGAGAACGAGAAATGACAGCGGTAATCTGACGGGGACAGAAATGACAATCTCCGAGCCGACAGCTCTGAAATTGTTTTAGTGAAGTTCAGCGAATGTCAGTTCAGCCATGGAGCAAGGGTTCAGCCACTCACATTCAAATCCTAATGACAAAGGAAATGAATAGAAAGGGGGAAAATGGAGGAACGATTTTGACTTATACGCTGAATGAGGAGCGTACAGTTTGGACAAATATTAACCATTCTAAACGATAAATTCCCCGATTTTGACTGTTACACGTGACCGACAAAGTGCAAGTCTGGGGCAAATGTGCAATTATCAAACTATCATTAGGGAAGTTTGTTGAAGTGAAGCGCAAACACCAATACTATTCCTCGAGCTGTATGAAGAATGTGTCAATATTCCGCGCGCTGTTGCAAGTGGGTACTATCACTCATACTTGAAAAGGTGTGATTTGAAAGGCTAATGAAATTCTTCACATGGGAATACCTATCTACATTTTTCTCGTTTTGGTATTAAAAAGAACTTCACATATTTAATCAAGCGTTATATTTCTCAAATTGATTAAAGAATTTGTTTATAATCCTTTTACGGCCTACTTTCACCGCATATAATAGTTACTCTTTAATAAAAGGCGAGGATTCTTCGGGAATGAAAATTCACAATTTATTTCCCATAGTGTAAATTTAGATTATATACTTTAAAAGTTAAAGCAAGCTATATTTTTGAAAAGCAGAGCAAAAATCGATTTCATTTATTTGGGTTAAAAACGGTGCTGTTATATCTTGATCTCAAGTACAACATGATTTTAAAAATTAACAAGTATTGAATAACGACACTAACCAGGCTGATACTAAAAAATTCTTCATTTTCCCATTACAATTATGTTTCCTTTTAATATTTCACCGTATTCAATTTCGGGGCCTTACATGCCTGTAATACCATTTTGCACATTGTGAAGGGTTCAATTGGATCGATTGGTCTGAAACTAGATGCTAAACTGTACCACAGGATATTTGATTCAAGTTAAAAGGATTCACGCCACTAATCATCAGGGTATTTATCGAGCTGGCATTATGCAGGGCAGGTCGGACAAATCAATGGACGATATTGCCCGGTAGCCATAAATTTGCATAAATTTCGAGCTGCTGTCGGTTTTTCCCCCTGAAACCGTTACGAAAACCAATTACCCCAAATTGAATCGAATTCCCATGCATTTGAAGGGATAAACGGTCCCCAAACCCGATGTTTCGGCTACAGTTTTGGAACGGCACACGCACTCCACCAAGCGACCGAGATATTTCACAGGAATCCCAGCGCTGTGCGTGAGAAATCGGCAACATTATATGAATGATGGACTTCGCATATTGTGCATGGTTATCTAGGCATACTTGTGCATTAGAGAGAAATGTTCCCCATAATCACCCGAGCACGCCATGCTTTCCCCATATATAGGCGTGCACGGCTGATTTTATCATAATGGCGGGCCATATGTCGAGTTTGAGTGTCCTGTTATTCTGAATGTTTCCTCCCCCTCCCACCCGAAAATGGCATTTGGGCATGAATTCGAATTCTTTTTTAAACAAGTGCAACAATTGCACTAATAGTTAAATTTTTTGATCAGCAACCGGTCAGGAGCAGACCACGTGCATGTCCGTGGACCTCTGTTTGAACAGTACGATACTAGCTACTATCTCGTCATGTTATTGGATATTCAGTTTTTTTTAATATTATAATTAGTCGAATTGCAAATCTGTGTGTTCCGTGCAATATAGTCAGGTGCACTGCAAGATCCTGTGTTCTTACACTACATAACCTCCGAGGACAGACAGAGAAAGGGAAAATAAAAGATCCTTTCAGTCCTCGCACGGACTGTCTTTTGTTCAAAACGGTCCTCGCACGTACGAACGTGTGCTTAGTCTATGGGAGAAAGTTAAATTACAGGGACAAAGGAAAACACAAAGCATTGTCCTCGGAGGATATAGTAATGTACACATATGTACGCTTACCCTGCTAGATATATAGGGTACGAAACTATAAGCTACACAATCCATGCACTGCATTGTCGTAATTTTCCACGCTGCCAGCTGTGCAGCAGAACTCTCTCAAATGCATTGTCAATTATGGCGGATTGACACAATAATGACCGCTGCTGTTCTCGTTTGGGTCAAACCACCATATTGACATTTTTTTCCGCCGAGTGCGCCCTCATTAAGGATCCATAACGGAGGCTGGTGGGGTTCTACACCTACGAACATGAAAACGGACTGTTCAAATTGCAAAGGTAACCGATTTCGACGACCTATAGGCTTTGCGAAGTTCTTGGAAAATTTCGTTCACTTAAGGATTACGCGTCATTGATAAGAATAATCAATTCTCAAAATCATCAAACTGCGCGGTAAGATTTCACTCTTGCTTGTTATTGCGGTAACCAATCAGAGTTAGTGGTGGCACCTTCCCGACCAAGATCGAGATTAAAGCAGTCCCTGGGAACGAGGTTTATATGAAGTCCTCTTTTTAGTTTTAATAATAAAGATGTACAACCCAAAAGCAAAATGAAGTCGGGTTCAAAAACAACCCAATGGGAAATTTATTACAGGTTGGTTTGACACGAATTCTTTTTAGAAATTGATTTTAAATAAAAACCAAACCAAACTATTGTCAAAACTCTGTGGATTTTGGATGTTTTCAATGAGCAAACACTGTGCAATTCAAGGCTTGGTTTTTATTTCAGATCCCCAAATTCCAATTTGTACTTTTTATGTAAAATTTTTCAAAATCACGAGAAACCCAGGGCGGCGAGACTACATAATTGTGTAGTTCATATTTGACAACTTGCCCAATAACCAAACACCACGGAAACAATTAAATCGACACCACTGTTTGCAGATTTCATTTGCCAGTATTTCGTGCCTACCTGCAAAAGAAACCTCCCTTGACCTCTCCAAGTCCGTCTTGTTGCCCACCAGGATGATGGGCACCGTCTCTGTCTCTTTGGTCCGCTGGAGCTTGAACCGGAGCTCGTTGGCCTTCTTGAAGCTGCGCCGGTCCGTGACGGAATAAACTAGGAGGTAGGCGTCTCCGTCGGCCAGGTACTGTTCCTCTTTCTCCTCGAAGTCGGCCTTTGGGAGGACAGGATGGAGGGGGATGTGAAACAGGAAAATGTTGGGTTTTTTTAGTCATCATCTATTTTTGGCGAAGGACTCGCAGGAAACGAGGAGCATCGCGAGTCACTATTTCCGTGCCGACGTCCGCTCCACAGGTTCACTGTAACAGGCCTCGATCACGCCATTATCGCTGTACCTATGAACCTTGTCATGTTGAATACAAAGCGAATCGGCGAGAGATAAGGTCGGCGTGCGTGCAGCCATGCACAATATCCTCAGTTAGGACAATCAAGAGCTCTTTCAGTAAGAAAAATCCACGGGCCACCGTGGTGAAGGCGAGGGAATGGACAATCAGAAACAATATTTTATCTGATTTATTCAAACCAATTTTTACGAGGCTTGAGGGTTTAAATACCCATCCAATGACTGGTGATCAGGCATTGACATTAACGACCCAAAACAGCATGACAATACAAATGAGCCTAAAATGTACTGCTGCGTTAACCCAATTTACCCCCTCCAAAGATGGATTAAAGTTAATCGACTGTCGACATGGTCAGGGGAAAAAGAACTCAGGTTGGAACTTAAAAGCGTCGCCAAAAAAGCGTCGCCAAAATCGAGCGAAATTCCGGTGCAGACGGCTGTTACATGTGTTTAATGGACAAATGGCCGACCATGCTCGTACTGTGTATGCCAACGGGATCGTAACACGGTAAAACGTGATTTGAAAAAGGACGACATAAAAGTTCTTGGAATTCTGTCTTCTTGATACACTGTGGTGAGAGAACAAAGTGTTTACAATAGCGAAAATATCAGGGCCGTAGCCAATCCAATGACACATATGGGCGATCCACCACTAATGTGCAGTGTCGGGCTCACACGCGCACAGCCTACATACATTTGTGATGTTGGGCCTCGATATTGTTTTTACACAATTAATTGGGTTTGTCTGTGTACATTGCTGTGGGAGTTGCAAGACAGGTTCTCGGACTTTTTCCACTGAAAACAAAATCCTCAAAAACCACAACTTACAAAAAGACAAATGTTATAGTTGTATAAATACTTTTAGGATGATAATGACGTCATAACCTAGCGTTTTCTTCTTTTTTTGTATACCAAAAAGTGGGTGTAAAAACATTAGCTGCCGGGCCACTAGCAGTGGCAGCAGTCTAGGCTCTTTATGCTACAGTGGGCTACATATTATATACAGTATAGATTTGAAGTGCTTAAGTTTAACATCAATAATTGCAAGTAAACATTATAATTCTAAAACAAAAAGAGGAAATGCCAGACGAGGCGGTTTCTGCCTCATGCTGTCTACGGGTCTAGATGTGCAACACGCACAAAGCGTTCACTTCTCGTTTTAACTAGTTCCTAGACTGATGGTACGTGAACCATTTCATACCATGACAGCAAGGTACAAGTCATAGATTCCTGATATGAACTACAGTGGGCCTTAATTGTTAATCAATCTCTTCAAGCGTCGTCAGTTATACAAGCTAAGTCATGTGATAACGTGTCTTTAAAAACAATCAGAAACATAACGGATATTTTTGGAGGTTTCAGAGATTCTTGAGTGGTATATTTACATTATTTCCCTACCATTTCAATTTCGTTCCCCGCCTAACCCGCCCCGCCCCCCGCAAATATAAAACCCAATAAAAAGTTTGCTGTGATTTGTCACAAACACTTATCCATCAATGCTAGCCCGAGTACAGGGAATTGGACACTTGCCAGGAAATTGCTCTCAAGCCCGCAGCAATACTTGATCAAGGCTCTAAAAATAAGCCTGTGTTGAATAAAGAGAAATAATGCGCGGAACAAGTGTAGTGTTTTAATATTCCGGGTTATTTGTATGAGTTCTCTTACTTCACGAATGTGTATAGGCTTAGTTGGCGACGCTGTCTGCGAGTCTTTCGCAAATCTTTGGTTTTGTTTGTTCTCAGAGTCGTTGGCAAGGAAATTGCACGTGTAGGCCTACATGACGGCACTGTGCCACAACTTGTTATTGAGCTATCCTTGAAGGACCTCATAAGCCACTGTTGATCGAGCTTGACAACATATTGGGGGAATGCACTGTCCACGGAATGGTTGGCCTTGCAAAAGTGGTATCGAAAGGAATAATTATCAGGCAAATATGGCTTCCTGTGTTTTGTTTTTGTTTTCGTTTTGTTTTTGGTGGGGGTGGGGTGGGGGAATGCGCTTACCTGGCCGTAAGATGGTGTGTCCAAAATGTGTAGTGTCGTGATTTGCCCGTCGATCTCGACAGTCTTTTCGTATAATTCATCCTCAGGATTATCTGTCATAAAATTAAATAAAGTCAGAATTAAGAACCGTATTTTGGAATATTTTGATTCAGGCAACATTTTAATTCAAGACAGGTCGCGCTATTTCCCTGCCTACGGAGTTTCTTTGAAATAAATGCTTCTCTTGTAGCCAAAAGACTCTCAAGGATCGCATTGTATTTCACAACAAATCTTCAGCAAAGAAAATGGAACAACGCTTATTTCTGTGTTTAATGGCTGCCATCTAAAATATAGCCTCGTAGACGTCCATGGAGAAAATCAAGGAATTATTATACGTGCATTATCATCAGCATGAATTTCTTTTTTACATTCAAACAGTATTTTGAAGAAAACAATTAAGCTGCAACACGAGTCAAAGCCGCCGAGACGCTTTTCACAACGAAGCAGATTGTTTATACTGTAACACCTGCCGCGTGCATACCATGGTGTGGACATTGTATATATTTAATCCTTATGTTATAGGAAGCGGCCGCGTATGGGTGATCAATCAAAACAGCCAAGCTCAGTGACAGTTAAGCCGGACCCATCTTGTGGCAATGATCGCCAGTCCGTCGGTGAGCCTTTAAAACATGATGCATCATCTTTGGTGGGGATATCAAATGCTATCTACCCCCGATAGCACCGAACTCTAATCGCGTGTCACAAGCGTGCGAAAGCTACAACTGCCAAGATAACATAAACCTGTGTTCC
>JAULKO010019274.1:0-11576 GCA_032356045.1 Mediaster aequalis | reverse complement strand
TCCAAAAGTGGCCCGTAATCGGCCTACTGCGCATGTGCAGTACAGTCGCGTTTGTAATTCCGATTTGGCTTATAGTTAGAAATGCAACTAATGTTGTGAGTTGAGAGATACACAATACAGAATAAATCATGTTTTTCTCTTATGCATTAATGAGGTTGGAAGCTCAGTAACTGTCTGTACGACTCGCATCATAAAATCTAGTCATTTCAATTTTGCTTATTACACACCAACATTAACAAATATTTCTGGAATGAAATGCAGCATTACTCATAATGCTGCATATATAAGGACTATGCATAGAACTGCACACTGGGGTGCTATGTTTTGTTGAGACAGTATGGGTTACAAAGCTTTGTTATTGGACATCAGATGCAAGCACTTCCTATTAACCAGCCTGTTTATAGCCTAGTTTCCATAAAATCGCAATGAACGCCGACAGCACGCAAGACGGCAAGTCGCAGATGCCGGGGCACGAGACGGTTCATGACATCATTCCACCAAAAAATGAAAACAAGGTGGCGTCTGACGCGTCAACAATTTATCAGTAAAATGGTGTGTTTTGGTAGTTATAACTTTTCTGAAAGCTGAACTGATACTTCATTTTGATAGATTTCAATTATGCTAAGCTATATTAGTGACATTTGTGGTCTTATTTCCTAGTCAAAAAGATAAAATTTGCCAAATTCATTGCACCCAAGCAGTAAGGGACATCGTTGAATTCACGGCATGCCATCACATGTATTTGAATGGTTCTACTCATCCGATTTGATGCAGAAAGTTGGCAAAGTTGAACTTGGTTCAACTTTGCCGACTATCTCCATCCTTGTTTGCGTCGGTCATCACAACAGAGCATTTCAAGATGTCAGCGTTTCGTCGAGGACCCCTTCCAGACGCTGTCGGCGATTACAATGACTATATGGAAACCAGGGTTATCCATACTTGATACCAAGATACTAGCTACACGTTGGCACTTGGCAGGATATTATTATACATGCAACGCTTTACAGCTCAGTTACACAACATTATTCTGAAACAGGAATGTAGAGGTCTTTGCTTTCAGTCCTACCTCAGTCATTGCTCATCCAACACTCATTCATACATTCATTTCATTTGTAAAAATGGTACGCAATACCTGCCTTTACACGCATTGGTTACAATTTGGATGGACAAGATGACTGTAGCTCCATAATGGATTGCCTGACAAGCTCAGTAGCTTCCAGAGCACAACCCCAATGTAGTGTTATGCCTGAACCTCCATGACCGTAGTTGTAAACAACCTGGATAAAATCAAAGCAGAAAACTGTATCTCTATATATCGGTCTATTTCTGTTCCAGAATTGGAAACTAGCTTTCCATAAAAAAAATAGTGTCTTTGCACTAAGCGTCTCAACAATCAAAATGGTCTGCATACCAATGGGAACACTTACTGTTCCCATTGAAACGTTCTGTCAGACCGTTCCGCACTTTTTGGGCACACGTGCCCGTTGAAGCATTCCAGTGGAACCGTTTAACATCCAGTGGAACGGTCCGTCATGAACAATCGATAATGTAATATTATTCGCAAATAACGAAACATGTGAAAATTGTCCTCGCTTTATCATCACCACCGTAACCGTGACCATGATCGTCCGCCACTGCAGCCGCCACCGGAACGGTCCAAAGCAACGAACTGCAATCCAACAGGCACACATACAGACCTATATTTCCTCTGGAATGGTCCATTTACATGATAACAGTGGCCCAAATAGGATGTTGCAGTCAATGGCTTTCTACAGTGAAAGAGTTATGGACTGTGAATGGTTTTTATGCAGTTCTATTTGTACATGATTTAATTACTTAACTGTGACCAACTTATTCTAAAATGGACTTTTTAAAGTATAGGTCTAGGTAAAAATGTCTGAAATCCAAGTGGCTCTTCTAACCTTTTTTCTCTGTGCCCCGATCATCTTGTCCTCTTTCTCCAGTCTGACGCTGTATCGAGCAGGGCGCAATCCCGCCCAAGTACTAACCACTTCCGCACTCTGTAAGAAAAAAAAAATGAAGAACGCATTGAATTATACGCAGACTGATTAATCCTTAATAAAAAGGTACCCTAACCAATAGTTTGAGCCCCGTTAATTGGGAAAGACACTCATTTCTCAGGCCAGTTCGCTCACCCAACAGCCATTCCCTAAATCAATTTGGGGTTGGGTGAACCGTCCGGGTGGGTTCTGAAACATATACCTTACCTAACTAATGTAGAAGGTGTTGCGTAGCACTGTGCGAGTATAGAAAAACTATAAATAAATGAATTCAGTCCTCATTTTATGTTGGGTGGCCTAGCTTTTGGAAGTTAGTCTAGATCCTTCATCAGGGCAGTTACGGCTGGGGTTTGGCTTTGTACATTTCTCAATGACGCCTTTGACATCCTCAGGGTTTGACTTATCGTTCCAGTAAATAATGGAGTTGGGGTGCTCCTCCATAGTTCTCTGGACCCTACCCTAACCATGTAACCCACACGACGTACAGTAAGAGAGAAGGGGAGACGACCTGTTCCAGATCACCTTTAAGCTGGGTACAAGCTTTGTACATCTCTCAATGATGCCTTTGACGTCCTCAGGGTCTGACTTGTCATTCCAGTCATTAGCTTGGGCTGTCCCTCCACAATGTAAATACTCAGTGCTGTAGAAATAAAACCAAGTCAGAATCAGAAATAACAGGAAAAATAGACACACACATCTGCTTGTTTCACATACACATGTACATGTAAAGAATTTCCTCTTAATTTTCATCTCATAATATATAAACTGAAATAAGATCAATACTATTTGTAATCAATACAAGAAGTATCATACCAATTCCATGTACTGCAACCCAGAACATTGATCTGGATGAATGCCTTTCCCTCCCAGGGTTTTGCAAAGAGAAATGTGCATGTTTGCGCTTATGTGTATGTTCCTACCTTGACATACCAAATCTGCCTACACGTACTGTACATGAACAATTCTGTAAGTAGCTGCACTGAGCTGTGCTCCCCATCCAATAATGGCTTTACAAGTAAGTACTTGCATTTCATTGGCTGAACAAAGTGGCTGACTAGGACTACCATTCCCATGCATGTGAAGTCGAGAGTAAAGAATCAAGAGGCACAGAACTTAAAGGAAGTTTCCAGATGCGACACTTATTACGTAAACAAACAGACATACATGTGTATACAATAAAAATAGAACCGTGACTGAATCTTGACAAAATGAGTCTCAAATACATTTGTAAATCCAGACAAGTAAGGACATGTCATTTATTTTGATCTCCTTAATGCCAACTAAAATCGGGCCAGGCACTCAACCAGCTCTATCCAAAACTCATTTTGAAAGATCCAATCACAAAGAGTGGAGTTCAAAATCTTCACGGTCTTGGTCTTGGTCTTTAATAATATTTAATTTGTTTTAGTTGTTAAAGCTCTTCATGAAAGACGGGAAACTGTTTTGAGTCAGCAGAGATGAATACGAGTGGAAAATGGTTTCCTTCCGATAATCAGATAACATGTTTGAAGATGAACAAATGCATGCATGTTGACCACCACTTCATCATTGCACCTGGGCAGGTGCATTTTCAAGAATGAGTATTAATTCCTTCCCAAAGGGCAGATACATGTATGATACTGAACAGAGAAATGTGAACAAACAAACCAACATGTACATGTATATGTAGTGCATGAATGCATTTGGAGAGATGTCTTAATAAGCAATCTGTCATGCAGATGGTCAGTTGAGCAGTTGGATAGTTCCTAGATTCATTGACTTAGTCGAACACCAATCATCATGGGATAAGGTACTGGAGGCCTGAGCAAATGAAGATAACTTGACCAACATGGGCATACCTCAACTACTTCTATTGGCACTTTTATGTTATTCTTGACCATTGGCTTTCCATACCCTTGCCTCCTTGGGCATGATGGACCATGCCAAACAATCTCAAATAAAAAGATCCACTACATCAGCAACTCCATTCACTAGAATTTGAAATTAAATCTGAGTACATTCTCCAAACATGATTAACTGCTTATCTCATCCTGCTAATTTCTTCATTTTTTTTTAAAATGGGGACAGGAAGGTGGCTAGAAAATCCCCATACCAATGTTTACATTGGGAACTTTGTCATAGTTTTATGGTTTGGGGGGTTTAATTCTGAAGGTCTGATCTGCACAATTCAGATCAAAAGGTTTAACTCGTGTCAGAGTGAGCACACGTCCATAAGATTCCGGCACATCAGACAAAATGACTTACGAAAATGACGGCAACAGGTAAGTGTCTGAACTACCATCAGGCTTTTCAGTATCTGTATATTTTATAGCAGATCCCGGATTGGTCATCTGCAATTCGAAAAGAGGAACAGAAAACAGCTTGGTCCAGAGATCCAGATACTTTCAATGAGTGCATATCTGCACCTCCGAAGAAGAAATTAAGAACTGAAGTCCAATATCACAGCCAATAAATCTTGATAAATTCAACGGAATATAAGAATGTACAGCAGAAATACTTACTGTAACTTTCTTAATTACCTCTTAATTATTGTATAATCTTGGGATTGAATCAATACGGCTACAGTGAAGATTTTGTATCCACTCATTCCTCTGCTTTTCTACTTACCCAGGCAGGAGGTAGGTATTTGAACCTCTTTCTCCAAGAACCATACAAGCATTGTTCCAGAAGGATTTTATCTACATAACCAAAAGGGGCTGATTTAACTTTATTGGAAAAGTATTTTACTGTTATCATTGTTTGCAGGCAGTGCAATCCTCATCATCTTGTATCATGAACATGGTGGTTGCAAACAGGCCTATTGATGCAACATATTTTTGGCAAATTTATAAGTATGTTTTGGTAAATTTTCAGTGATTTTCAGTGACGTTTTTAAGGAAAAAGATGTTTATGAATGGGAATAAAACTGTGCTGGAGTGTGTATAAACTTGTGATTTATAACCGGTGATGAGGGGCCTGGTTACGATTACGGTGACCAGGCCCCCTCACCGGTTATGAACTACAAGTTAATACATGCTTCATCACACTTTTAAATCACTAAATAGGGTCTTAGGGAGACACGTTAGTGTCTAAATAACATATTTAGGGAGACATAGTGACTTAGGGAGACATTTTAGTGTCTCTCTAATGTCTCAGCTGCCTTTTCTAGAAGATATTTTATGGTTTCAAAACTGAAATTGGTAGAAAATGGTCCTAAAAGAAGATTCCCAAAGTTTGGAGTTCATAGGTCAAAGGGTTATTTAGAAATAGGCAAGTAAGTTTGTGCACAAGTCTATGGGAATGTTTCTCTAGGGTACCATTCCCAGGAATTATTATTCCCTTATTATGACCTTTGCTTTTGGACAGTTTTTCAGCAAGTGACAGCCACATGATGAAGATGTAGGAATGTCCTCCCTGAACTGAGGAATAATTCTTCCAGAGGGATTTCATCTATCATTCAAATGTAGGCCAGTTGATTATGGGATTTTTTCCATTTCAGTGCAGCATGGCGCAGTTACAGTGCAAGAAATTGGATCACATGAACACATACAGGCTGAAGCCAAAACAGCAGGTGGGCAGTGCTGAGGGGATAGGATGGACATAGCAGGGCACATACAAATGGAAGAGCTTCAACTGAAGTACACCTGTTAAATAGTGCTCCCATTGTAATAACAAATGCCCTCTTTACAATAATCCCTCTACCACACAAAATGGACAAGCCCTAGCAATATACATGTACATGTAATGGCACTTTAGCTACATGTATTGGCAAATGGTGAGTGATGATCAACAAAGAGTCCCCTTACATCTTTCCTTTAATACAGAGTGTTTAAACATGTCCCTACTCATACAACCTTGGCTACCCTGTTTAGATTTCAAATCACTGAAGTACATGTAGTCCAACTTTTTCGGACTCATAATGACCTTTGTTTTTGGATAGATTTTGTCAATTGACAGCCACATCGTGAAGGTTTTAAACCCACAATTGTTCTGTTCCTCTGAACTTACCCAGGTAAGATGTGTGCATAAGAACCTTTTTCTCCAAGAACAACGGTATAATTCCTCCGGATCTGGGATCTCATCTAAACAATTAAGATGGGGCTACTTGGTTTCTATTCATTTTTTTGTTTTACAAGAAAGACAGTGTACAGTACTATGTAGTTCAATGGTTTGTGATTCACACTGAATAGGTATTCAGGTTGATGAATCAAAAACAGTAGGCCGTGCTGAGGGATGGGGTGTGGTGGAAAGGACAGGCGTCCAGGATGGCACACGTACCAGGCCCGTAGCCAGACTTGGAAGAGGGGGGGGGGGACGTTTCGGGGAAAGTGGAACTTTTGCCCGTGAATCAAGCACCTTTCGTTCTCAAGATAAATGCCAAAGACGTTTCAAAAATTCAAACTTTGTGCTGTCATGTGACACACGATTATGTCATTATGGCATAAGTCTTGTAGTACCTCACTTAAATTAAATGTCTACGTCTATGCTGAGTTTGATTAAAGAAACATTGGAATTAAGTTTTTAATATTTTCAAAACAAAGGTACATGTATTGTTGGTTGCGAGTCACAAAGTCCTCAGTAACTACTATTTGTCGCAGTTGTTGAAGCTATTTGACCTCTTTCTTTTGTTCTTAACCATACATGCAAAATAAGACCCCTGCAGGCCCCTAAACAAATTAAAAATTGGCAACAAGCTGGGGGGGGGGTGTTTCGACCCCCAAACCCCCCCTCTGGATCCGCCCCTGTAATGGTACATGTAGTTGAGTCCAAGTCTTTTGCCAACGTGACTCAAGTGTAGTCAAAATTGCGACCCGAGAACTGGACTCGAGTCATACAACCTTGGTATTAGGAACTGTCGATGAGCTATCAAGAAATAGCTTCTTTATAACAAAATTTGCAATTACATTCAAGAAGTACATGACAGCAGTTTCTCCGAATTGTTACATTATCCACTGAGTGAAGAACAGTTTGATTGAGCTGGGACTAGAAACAGTGAAAGTTAGATTATCCTTCCAGTACTCTGTCAACTGAGCAATGCAACACGATAATCAACCTTCTCCAAAATCATTATGTATGTTTCATGCACCCATGTAACAATATTGCTTCAATCATTTGAAGATGGTTTTACAGAAAATCCAAAGAAGCCAAAAGAAGGTTCTGTTAGGACAAGGTTTTCTTCCACAAGAGAACAAACAAGAGAAAAGCCCTTCAATTCAATTTCTGCACAAAACTCCAGTGTACTCACAGTTACTAGCTGTCCTCTTATTGGGTATACTTCTTTATCATCGACCAACTGTCGCGCTCTAACACCTGGACAAACAACGATGACGTCATACACATCTGCAATCTAGAGGAAATACATACCAGCATCAAATTGTGATCACAACATGGACACTCTGTGCATATATGAATTTATCAATACATTATCAGTTTTTTGGATTTGCTTTTTGTTGTCTTAATTACATAATACATATGTAGAAAAGTATCGAAATGAACATGAATTGAACTGAATTGAATAAGAAATCAGTATTCACCTCAGCAAGGGAAGAGAGACTCTGCTTGATGACTTTTCCTCCAACTGCTTTGTATCTACAACAAAATGAAAAAAGCTGACATTCAAAGGCATTATTGTCCATTGAAATGTCACAAGAAGTACTTAACAAAAATCGATCAATGAAACTACAACTTAAAAGGTTCTCAAGCTTGAATTGTTTTTTATTAACAACTACAAAATTAGACAATTATGCTGTATTATACAGGCGAGATACACTCAACCAAAGAAGAAAGTCCCATCCCTAAGACTTTTTGGTATAACCCCGAACTACTAAGCACCTCTAAATCAAATAATGACTAATCAGTACACAAATTGCTTAGGCATCCAGCCGTACTCTTTCTTTTTTTTATCTATCAAATTTTATGATGCCGAAAAAAAGTTGCACTTTTGTATACGGGCAAGTTATGGGTAAACATTTTGTTTCTAACGCAATCTTCCAATAAAAAATTCTTCAGATGATTTTACATTTTTTTGGACATCTGTTCACCCTTTTCTTTACTGCATACTTTTCATGTTCTTCAAGGTTCAGTGAACACATGAAATGGTTACCACCCTCTTGTTCAATTACTTCTTGGCACCATCTGCGCGTACTGTTTGTCAAGTTTCGTATACGTTGCTGGTCCAAATTGTTCCAACAGCATTGCAGGATACGTTTCAGTCCTTGCAGAGTGGTGTCGGGCTTCACTCGTTTGTTGGTGTCTTGCTTCAAGTAATCCCACAGATTTTCAATCGAGTTACAATCTGAAGACTTTGCCGGCCAATCCATACACTCTATTCCTTCAATCTCAAGGAATTGGTTTTTTACTCGGGCACGGTGTGGGGTTGCTTTTTGCCTTCAGTCAATAAAGTTTGTAAATTTGCCAGTTTATTTGTGTTCAACCCATAGAGTAAAGAAGTGCAAGAAAACATGAAAGAAAAACCAGCAAACTCATATTGGAGATCTACGCCTGTCAAAAGGTTTTAGCAAAAGTGTACATTTGATCAAGTCAAAGAGTAAACCATTGGATAGCAATGTGCATGGATAAGTTGTATTTTACATTGTACATACCTCTGCATAAGCCATGGCAAGTACTTCAGACACATACAGAACAGCGTTGTCAAATGTACACCATGCCTTTGAGAAGAAATGAATAAATTGGCAATATGTGTTTGAATGAGGTTTTATTTTACTACTTGCACAAAGTCTAAAATAATTTGAACATGACCAATTAATGCATTAACCCTTTTACTTTGAGTGTCATTTATTGTATGTCAGTTGGACATGCCAATGCACTCCAGCTGCAGTGCATTGGAGGATGCAATGGCTTACCAGCCAAGGCTCCAAATGGCAGGAGTTGGAGGGTACATAGGCTGACTAGCAGTGGGCACTCACTTTTGTTATCAATGGACCGCTATTGCTCTCTGTGGCACGTATTGGAGTGCCTGTCAGATCACCCGTGGAATAATGTGGCAGATATTGTAGGACCATGCAATAAACATATGCCATGTTCTTCAGGCAAATACCGACATGCCTTGGAGGATCTAGTAGACTAGAGTAAGGGTTAATCTCTGCATGTAAACATCATATTAAACAACATAATTATGACTTCTGACTAGTGCCCACCCGAACAAAGATACTGACAATTTGGGAGACCGCCAACATAGGGCAAGATTGCTCAATTCCCTACCTACCTACCTACCCTATTTTCAAATGCCATGTAATCGGAAGCAGAACTATTTTTTTTGTTGGCCTCATCAAGCCATTGATCATCCCTGAAAGGATCTGGGCTCCCTACGTGTATGTAGTTCCAATCAGGATCAAGAACAAAGGTCAATGATCTTTCACAATCAGTAATAGTCAAGGAAAGATTTTTAGCACAGGAAATACATACCAAAGCACAAGTCACGACCTTCATCAGCTTTTAGAAGAACATAAACATAAATGTAATGCAAGTTTAGTTTTCCAGAGTATGACAGGACACTCACTTGTAACCTGGGAACAAGATATCAAGCTCTCGTTGGGTCAAAGTTTTGAAGTTGAAAACTAAGTCTTTCCAAAATGGGTCCTACACATGAAAAAACAAATGAAAAGGTGTTAAATTGAGCAATAAATGATGTGGCAATTTCATTTGTTCATATGCCACTTAATACACACGATGTTAAAATACATACACAAGAGTCGGAATTTGCATTCAATGTCAAAGATCCAGACGGTCTACAATATCATCTGCATACATGTATGTTACTGGCACATATCCACACACAGTGTTAAAGGAACAATGCAATAGGATTTGTATAACTTGAATACATACAACTTTCTTGCCATGGTATATGTACTATGACTTTTCCACCTCATTTGTAGTAGTAAAAGGGGGAAATTTCAATGTTTTGGTTTTTATGCTAATGACATTTTTAAAATCATGCTGCATTGTCCAATTCACCAGCTTGTTTAGGTTATATTTCTATCTGTATACGTACCTGCTCTGGTTTATATGTATTTTCATACAGGAAGGAGCCAGAATGCCGGGAAACTCCAGCAGCAACAGCCTCAGGTGATCGCAAAATCTTGGTCAGGTAGTGCCAGGTTTCCGTGCCCCATTTACTGCCAGAAGAAAATGGGTATTAGACAGTAGTACATGTAGAATGTATTGAAAAGCCATTAAAGAGGCTGTTGATTGCTGAGAGAAATCTGCATCATTTTGTAGTTTTATGTAGAGTAATGTATATTACAATAACACAGGAAATTATTTCTGCTAAGAAATAATAAAAAAGTTACTTTTGAGAGCTGCTTTTATCAAGGTTTATCAAGTCCCGTCTATCGCGCTGGTGCCATTTGTCTAAAAGTCATCACTGGGGGCAGCAAACAAAACTTTAGAAATATGAGGTCGTTTTATAATTACGGCTTCCCCTGTTGTGCCTAGCACTAGGCACTAAAGGAAAAGCTGTAACATGACATCATACATGTGTCTGCTTGCTGCCCCCAGCAACGACTTTTAGATAAATGGCACCAGCGCGCTAGACGGGACTTGATAAATACAGCTCTCGATAGTACATGTAATAATTGCCTGTTTTATTGTATACACCTTAATCTGCATAAAAATACAAAATGACGCAGATTTTTCAAAGCAATCAACATCCTGTTTAACTGGCCACTGTTTTTTACTGGCCACTAAACAGCCAAGTCCATCTACCAACAACACAAAGACATGACTTAAGAAAAAAGCCTAATACAGGCCAACATGATCACATTGTCATTAGTAATATCCAAATATCAGACCAGAAGAGTTATTAGCTAAACAAGTTTTCTTTGGAAAGTTTATATTATCAAACCATTATGGACATCAATCGTCTGAGCTGATCATCACATTTAAGATAAATGATGAAAACAATTATGACAACTTTAAAATAAATTCCAGACACATTTTCAGTTTTGTTTTTAAGTTAAAGTCAAACTACTCACAAGAGAGCTGAATAACAGTCAAAAATAGATGTCATGTGAGATCCAAGTACATGTACATGTACATCTTCAAGTAAAATCTCACCCCTGGTCTGGTGCAGGGTTACGTTCACCCTATCAGTCCTGGGATATCCCCCCACGCCACCCCACCCCCGCCTCCCCTCCCCCAAGGAGGATTTTTTCTAATGTAAAAGGGCAACATAAAAATTCAATGAGGAGATATCAAACATACCGTAGTGATTCAACTGGAGTATTTCCTGCCAGGTAAGGCATCCACAAGCCAGCTGTTCCATCACCTGTTGTGTCTGGTGAGAACTTATCTGCAATAATTGTCACCTCCACACCAGGGATGCATTTCTGAATGTTGAATGCTGTGGATAGCCCAATCACCCCGGCACCAACCACACACACTTTGTAGACCATTTCTACACTGTATAAAAATACAACCACAACAGCACAAAACTATAAGGGTAGGATATATAATTATTATTGAGCCTGGGACCAACCTACATGTCTGTACATGTAGTACATGTGCACATTATGCGCCTATCAATTGTTTCCCCCACCCCTCCCCCCCTCCCCCCCT
>JAULKO010019166.1:0-11581 GCA_032356045.1 Mediaster aequalis | reverse complement strand
GTGCCCCTCCCCCTCCCCCCCCCCCCCCCGAACAAAGATACTGACAAATCGGGAGACCGCCAACATAGGGCAAGATAGCTCAGTTGGTAGAGCACCGGAGGTCGCAGGTTCAAATCCCGCTCTTGCCAGTTTTCTTTGTTCACACTGGAAATCAAACTCTTTTGTCATGATTTCCCAAGCCGCTTTAGTGACTCGCACAGGTCTCGCTCAACTAGTCGTCTCGGCAAAAAAATTGATCTGGTCAGTTTTACTGGACAGAGGTTGGCTGGTAGAAGTAACCACTGGACTGAAATTTACCGAGAGGAAAGTTTCCCGGGGCTGTCCACACTGGACTTGAATTGGCTTAAGTAAAAGTGACCATCATCTTGGTGAGTTTTACCTGCCCCCAAAAAGTCCAGTGCAAATACGGATTAAGTCAAGCCTGATGGTAACAGTTTGAATTTTAACTGAAAATAGCAATTGCCAAAAACGACTCCTTTGTTTCTCTCTTTCTCTCTCCTCTTCCAGGTGTTTTTTTTGTATCCAATGCCCATGAGAAAATGCATGCTCAGTCTTAAAACTGCATGTATTTGGTGCAAAAGTCATTTTCATAATTGGAGGTCAGGGTTTGTTTAAAGGTTTGCCGCGGACAGGGGCTTTGGTTCAAATCACTTGCGCGGGACCCCCCCCCCCCCCCCCCATGGAGGAAAGCCCTACATTTGTAATCTGCGGGTCAGAGGAAATGGGTTGATTTCATTAGCATTCATCTCTCTTCAGACAAAAGCACATTGCATGTACATCAGTGTCCGTAATTCCACACTCAGCTCTCAGGATTTGTCATTGTCAGTTTGCCACGAACACAGTAGGCCCCATGCACTTTGTTTTCGCCATGGCCGTCAGTCGAAGAATGCACTTTAGCTGATTCCAGAAAGGGAAAAATCAACCCCAGACACTCCTTTCAATGGCAAATCCGCGCGGCTGCTCCTTACTGACCTCTGAGCCGAGTTGGCCTGTTGCCCCTCGCACGGTGTGCACAATTACATGAATTTTTCACATTGTGTGTTCCTGTATGTGTGTGCGCGCACACAGGGCCGCAGGGGATAGGCACGCCACATTCTCCCTGTGTCGGCCCCTGTTTCTCTCTCCCTCTCTGCCGCTCTTTCCATCTGTGCCTTTGACATTCTGAGGCATGGCCAGAAATTGGAAACGGCCCCCATGTTACGCTCGAGCAGGAAGTTTGATTTGCAACACTGATTGCCCAGCACCAGTAGTGCACTCACAACCTGTTGGTGGAAACCGAATCAACGGATTACTGGTTTAGTACTTGTACCTGTTGAACCCTACTGGTACATATGTACAGTGCATGTCCGTTAAAGTTGAACTTGAAGTCCAAGTACTGGATTGAGTGTAAACTTTAATCACAGCCTTTCCTCCCCAGTTTCCAACCTCCTAGTACACATGGGTGTTTGAATTTGTTTGGAATCACTGTTAAACTACACGAACAAGCAATTAGCATTTTCAGATTAAGACCGAGATGCAGAAATATTGCATCACTTGATAGTGATAGAGCCACTGCAGTGTGTCTTTAAATTACCATCATTAAAATCCCCTTCGAGGTGCCAGACAGTTAATGTTAATTTTCCCAGTGTTGTATGTAGCCTTGAGATTCCAAGTGGAATTTGTGAATGTACAGAGATCATCTGCCCAATTTACCATGGGCACTAAAGTAAGATATAAGGCATTCAGGTTTTTAATTTACTTTATTCTCAGAATGGAGAAAGGGAGGGGGGGGGGAGAATTTCAAATTTTGATCGAGTTATCACAAGACAAGAAAAACTGATTGACAATGAGGGATAAGTTTCAGCTGTTTTAGCTGCTGTCAAAGATATTATTAACAACCTATCTGTGATAAAGGAACTCTGACAAAGAACCTAATTGGTTTAAGCTGGGCTGTCTGGCTCAGAATTAGGTCATGTCTGCACAACCCAGCACACAGGTTGCACCAAATGCGCTGGCAAATGTAGGCCAGGATAGGGAGGCCATGTAGAGGGGCCTCATAAATTTGTACTCCTACATGAATTCTGTCCATTGATGTAAATTCCCTGTGCCATGCGGCCAGATTCAGAGATTTTTTTCAAGGGACGTGGGGCGGGGTTATTGTTGTTTGACAACAAAGATGGCACGCTTCAAAGTTTTCAGGTAAATTATACTTATTAATCGATCACCCAAACAGCAGAATTTGTTTCTAACAATTGTCAGATTGCTTTTCGCGATACCTGTAGAGGTTGAATATATTTCAGTTTGTAAAAGAATTTAATGTACAGGTGTGCCAAATTGATTTTATTCTGAGAAATCTATTTTGTCTCATGTTTTGTTTTTTCCCCTCCCCACATTGGAACGTCTTCAGCAGTGAATAATATGCTTCCTTCGTCCCAAATAATTATGCATGTGTGTACAGTTGTGGAGAGCAATGTTCTACATCAAACATGTCAAGCTGTACTTGCATTTGTGGTACGATTCCAGACATGTTCGTACTTGTTCCAGCCTTCATTTATGTGCTGATTTTGTTTCAGTCTGCCGCGTTTGTTGGCGTCCGCCCTTTGAAAGCTTCTCGCATACTGCACTGTGGAGTTTCCTTAACAAATCATCGTTATCGTCACTGACTACAAGAACTGATGGTTTCTCGTCTTTTCGTGTAATTTCCCGGTTTATATCTGGCACTCCTCCCAGTCGGAATTTCTCAGCTCCGTTCCATTATTTGCATGCACACGGGCAAATTGACAAATGACATCAACACGCTGGTCACAGCATACATGAACTTGCAACGCATGTCAGTGCGTGGGAGCCACACCCTCAACAGTAGGATTTGCACAGTAGCAACTTTTGTTCGGGGCTGCAAGATTACACTCGGATCACATCCATCAGCCGTGTCTTAGCGAATATGTTAATAGATCTGCATGTAAATTAAGTGCACCTAAAATGTACAGTTTTGCGAGTGAGCGATCACATTACATTTGTGATGATCAAAACAATTTCATGGGAACTATTTTAATTTGCTGCGATTTTGTTTGTTTGTTTTTTATATTTATCGTTCACGTCTAGATGTGTAATTCTGGGATGGAATTAATTCGTGTGAATACAGAGTAGAACAATTGCAATCAACGTGATCAAAATGGTTTATGGTTAAATTGATTCATAGGTTTATGGAAACCACCTGTCTACCATATCATACACTGCACATTGACACGCAATATAAAGCATTCTCTAAAAAAAAAAAAAAAAAAGGGATTGTTTACAATTTGTGTATTGTGCGGTTTCCAATTCATAAGGTAATGTGTCAGCTATTTTGGTATGGCCAGCTGTGGAGTTGAAGCTACGTGTACATTGATACCTCAAATATTTGGTGTGCGGTTAACCGCAGCATAGCTGAGGAAACCGCAAGATCATCATCAAGGGGAATACAAATTTCATTAGTGGGAAGGGGGAATGCTGTGGGACACTTATGTTTGTTACATAGTCGGATGTCTCTGTAATGTCATATCATGTTTTACGGTGAGGGAAAGGATTTGTTTGGCTTATAAACGTTGCGTCTGTGCTGTCCTCTCCTAGGGCACCTGATGGTACAAACTTCAAATGTTTGCGCATGTATGTGTTGTAAGGAAACCCTTAGTTTTGCCAAGAGCCTTCTCCAGTCTGCCAAATTTCCACCACTGTGCAGTAACACAGTGGAATATTCTTTGTGCTGGAAAGAATCAAAGGAGATCAAGACCCTTGCAAAGTAATAGTGGCTGGGCTCTGCAGTCCTGAATCTGTCAAAATCAAGCAAAGCCAGTTGTTGGATTTTGATGGGTTGGGTTAACTGAACGGGCCTGGTGCATTTTAACAGCACTTCAGAATACTTTTTCCCCCTATCCATTTAGTTCCTTTTTTTGTGCCTGAAGAAGGAAAAAAATAATTGTGAACTTACCACGGAAAGTGCCAGATTTCATATTGATCTTTCCAGTTCATGGGCGTGTAAGTCACAAAAAAAGTCGAACTAAAATAAAACAGATTTGAAAGATTGGCATTATTTCTCCAAATGATTGCTTTAGAAGATACGTACAGTACATGTGAAGCTGAAGACTGTGAAGACCTTAGTTTTGGGGTATTTTCCTTTTCTTTTTAAAGTACCTTTTTGGGGAGGGAGGGAGGGGTTGTTGAAGAATTGTTTGTTTGGTTCGTTGGGTTGTTTTTGTTTTGTTTTGTTTGGGTTTTTTTTAGGGGGGTATTTATACATAATTTGTCTGTGCCTTCACACGCTATGTACATTCTTAGCGTGAGGATATTGATGTCTGCTGTTGTCAGGAATTGGGCCAAGAGGAGACTGAAATCAATTGGCAGACATCAGGAATGGCAGGAATATCGGGTGTTCCAGAGATTGCACCTTGAATGTAGACTGTAAGATATCGGGGTTCAGAATAATGCGACAAGGAAATGAGTTCTTGATTTTGAAGAAGTTCAGAAAAAGATAAAATTAAATATTGTGTCATCTTTGCATTTGTAAGCTGTTCCATACACGCACAAGCACAATCAAAAGTGTGTTGACCTCCGATCGTGGACGTCCTTTTGTTCCCTCTATTGTTTGTACTTCAACTTTTTTGAAGCACCCTCATTGGTTTTGTACACGTTTTGAACCGCGGACGTAGAGTGAGAATCGCGGACGATATTGTTCCCATTGTTAAACGTCCGCAGTTGTAAAGAACGAACACGTTCATGCATGTAGGCTGATCTGAAGGTTACTGTTGAGCTTTTACCTTATGAATGACATTTGATCAGGTGAACTGTTTAAGTAAATGTACAAAGAAATTCAATTATGCCAGAACAGGAGTACACAGGAATCTCGGTCCATTGCCTGCACTCCCTTAGGATACCTGCTAGCGGCATTTGTCAAAAGCATAATGCATGGCAGCCTAGTGGATTTTACGCAAATCAGGAATTCCCTTACTGTGCATGTTGCTCATAATTTGTTATCACCTGCTTTCCTCCAAGAATGAACCCATGCACAGTGTTGGTGTTCACAGCACATTATTACCAGGCTAGGTAATTGAAAAGCCCACTGGTTTATGTTGTTTCCTTGTCTATGTCATTGACATGACCGCATAGAACATGAAATATTGACCAATCAGGGAAAATGGCGCCAATTTCATTGGGGGTGTTGCTGTTCATACAACTGAGAGTATTGGAATCTGTTATTACAGATCTTCATTTCATGAGTTATAATTCTGATTCTTGCCCACACGTTCCATCGTACCTTGCAAATTTTATTGTTAAATTCCATTTTTGACAATGAGTGGAAACCTATACTACTAAAAGTAACGACCTGCACAGACGACAGAAACTGGATACATACATGTATTCCTTTACACATTAATACCCAGGACTCTGGTAAATTTCAAGCTTGCACTGACGAATGCCATCTGTTGCTGATAACAGCATGGCTCTAACTCAGTAGATGGAAACTTCATGAAAATAAAAAGTCAGTTGCATTGGAGTCCAGATTTTAGAAAATGTGTGTGTGGGTTTGAAAGGAGCTTCAAGTATCACCTTGCTGGTGTATGTAGAAAACTGGCACACCAATTCTTTGGTTTTTGTGGGGCTGTTTTTAATTATTTTTTTTATCAGTTCCGTGCATATTTATTGTCCTTGAGTAGTGTTAATGTGAAAATGACTTTCCTGTGGTGAGCACCATTTGCTGTTGAGCGCACCTACAGGAGCCCAGGCAGGGACTGCGTTATGGGGAAGTTTTCTATTGTTAGGGAAATCAGGACCGAGTTGTGGGGACATCTCTCTGTCCCCACAGTGTTTTCGGTCCCCACAAGGTACTTGAAATAACCAGTGTATGTCCCCACAATTACGGAACAAGTATGGAACAAGTATGCGTGTGCATTCCCTGCACATGGACACCGGTCAAGGGCACACAAATTGCGCTGTGGGTTTTCTGCATATATGTTCAGTCGGCAATCAGTCCCATGCACTGCGCTGATTGCATTGAGAGAAGTGCACTCCAATGCTTGGCTTTGAATAGCACACACTCAAACCAGTAACCTCCAGAGGCTGCCATTCAGGCCACAGTGTCCTCAACGATGGACAGTTGCCAGGAAGAAGGATTTGATATGTTTCCAGATCTGAAGGCGACCGACGTATGAAAGACAAATTGGTCATGTCCCGAAGATGCGTTAAAGTCGGTAATTGAACAAAACCGGAAAGAACGAATTTTTTGACAAAATCGCTGAAGGTCTTTGCATGTTCATGTATGTTTTGCATGGGGGAAAAAGTATCATGCCTTTGGAGTAGGCTTTAAAGTGAACATGTAAGTTTTGTTAAAGCGATTATAAAGTTAAATGTGAAATCAGAACCATACCAGTGGTACTGAGACCACAGACATGCATGTGAACTTCAGCTACTGCCAATGGTGGGTCCTTGATGACTACATGAAATTTTTTTTTTAAAATAACCTACAATTCAGAAAAACAATTGTGAGCACAGATCTGTTTATGAATGCATCAGTATGTAGTCCCATCACAAAGCAGTGGTGTGAAGTTGTGTTTGACCTTTTTCTCTTTTTTTATTATTTTTTAATCTTCATGGTTGCTGCATGAACACGAACAGTTGTAGCATGAACAGTTGTAGCATGCTTCTCAGTATGACATGTACATGTTGTACACAGCCCCTGTGCTAGAATAGAGCACTAGGCCTTTGACTCTAACAATGGATGGCATGTGGCTAGCTGGCTCTGTCTGACATAGCCAACAATAAAGAATTATTGGGTGCTTTTGCTGTTTGACCTCGCTGAGAGGTCACTGTCTAGACAGACTCCACAATTTTCTTTCTTTTTTGGGTGCCTTTTTGTTTTTTGGTCGCTACGTCTTCCTGCTTCTGTCTTCTACATATTAGTTGGGGTTAGTTTCTAATTACTCACCTTTTTTAATCTGGATTTCCACATGGGGTTTATTGGTGAAACTGGAGGGGGATAAAAACAAAAACGGGACCCTTTTTATATTTAGGCTTTGCAGGTTCCGGAGTTTTGTTGTTGAATAATAAGGCCAGGTTGTAAAGGATTGTAGTCCCTGAGCCCGAGGAGAAATCACAGGGAAAGATCAGAAGTTCCTGGAAGTTTCTATTTCGGAGTTAGCCTGTGTTTTCATAAAAAGCAGGCCGAAATAGAACACAGGTGTTTGTCTTCCTGGACAAGGACCCCAGAGGAATTATCAAGTTGAAATTTGTTCTAAATGTTTTGTTTTTTTCAGTGGTTCCAGAGAACCGAAAGGTGCCCTTTAGTTTAGAAAAGCTACAAAACAACGAAATCAATTTTTTTGGACAAAATTTTCGGAAGTTTATCTGTTAGGTTACAACAATTCTAGTTCAGATACGAAACTGCACCAAATTTGTCAGAAGTTTGTGTCTTTTCATGTCTTGATTGGATTTCACTTTCTTGAGAATTACTATTTGAAAAAAAATCTGGCAATTTATTACATTTATTGTTACATATTTGCAGGATTCAATACTTCTTTAGTAATTATTTTGCACTGACTTACTGACTCCACATAGTAAAATGTAGTTTCCATATATTCATTGTGGTTGATAAACGCATGGCTTTTTGGTCATTTTGTTCAGCAAACCATCTGGGGTTTTTTGCATACATTTCACGGTACATCCATACAGGATGTGTACATCGGCGAGGCACAGTTTGCTTCAATATGATGATAATGATTAATAATTAGAAAGGGCTTTTGTAATGTATTGTTTGCATATTCCGCAGACATCTCGTTAAATGTTTACTTTTCCATCCGGTGCCTAAGAGAAGGACTTACTGGCATCAAAATATTGATGTAAAAACAAAAATGCTTGGTTGAAACTCTAAATGCACTCTGCTTTGCCACACAGCCTACCAGAGGCTTAGAACTGTATAAACTGCAGATCCAGACAGAGGAGTAGAACCTTGTTCCCCTGTGTATTGTGGCAGCTCACTGACTTTAGTGACGGGCGGCACCAGTCTAAACAGCTGCCTGTTAGTGTTTTGACTGTTCTTGTATTTACTGCTGGAAATGTGCATCAGTCAGAAAATTGCCAACTACACACAGCAGATTTTAGATCCTACCAGGCCGTATTTTCCAAGATGGCTGCCCCCCCCCCTCCTTTTCTCAAGATGGCTTCTGCCGACATTTGACCCCACCAAATTGATTTTAAACGTGTTATAAATCGACTGGGAGGCATTTCCTCTCTTCCTTTTGCATTATTTGTGGATTCTAAAGAAAAGAAGGAAAAAAAGGAGGCGGCCACGAAAAAGGAAGTGGGCGAGGTTTTTTTGTTTTATTTGGCCTAAGCACTAGCAATGAGCATGCTTACTTTGGAAGCAGAATCTGCTTCAAATAGTAATGCAACATTAGACGTCTCCGTGCATGCGTTTTGCTATGCCTAGGCCGTGGAATACGTTTTTATGATGGTGTATTGGCACGACTTCCTTGCTTAATGCATCGTTATTGCATCTTCCATGGTTGGCCCTGAGGACGGAGTTTCTCATCACCAACGTTGATGCCTATCAATAAAATTGGGATGGATATTGTTCAGTACATGTATTTCCACAAGCGTTGTTTTATTACTTGATATGAGGACCCCCATTGCCCAGCATGAATTATGTTCAGTAGTTACAGAGGATCACAAAGTCAATCATTTGTATGCATGTATAGGAATTTGAATTGTCTCACCCAGCAGTTTGTGTGTATACATATTCTAACACGGTTGAGAAAAGGTCCACGTTTGAAAATTGTGTACAAAACCAATGAGGGTCCTTCAAAACGGTCCTCGCAGGTACGGGCGTGTACTTAGTCTATGGGAGAAAGTTAAAGTACAGGGACAAAGGAAAACACAAAGCATTGTCCTTGGAGGAAATAGTAAAACACGACTGTATGTGTGTGTTGTCTATGCAACTTGTTAGAAAAAGCCTTCACTGTTGTTTGGTGCTTTTGAAAAGGGGCTTTTTCATTTCCAAATGGACAGACCTTCACTTTAAAAATCAATAAATAAGATAATTAATTTTCAAATTAAACATAGGGGGATTTGTTCATCTGATGTCTCATTTAAAAGTGAATAACTTCTGCATTGCTATAAAAATATCAGTTGTAAAGAAGAAAAAAAACTCAAAAAAGACAGTACATACAGACAATACATCTTTAAATGAAGCCCGAGAAGACTTTGTGTGTTACAGCATGCATTCCATCACGTTCCATTAATTGATTTGTAGCAATACTAGCAAATCATGTCAGAACAGTGAAAATATCGAGTTATGACATCTGTAGATGAGATGTATATTGCCATGGGCATTTTCACACTATCCTGTGTATGGGATTGTACATTCAGACGATTGGCACACTGTCCATTAATGAGTCTGGTATCTTGCATCATCAGAGAATGGGCAGAGTGGGGGTGGGGGGGGGGGGGGAGCTGTTATCATGGGTGAATTAACTATGCATTAATCTGTGTTGTACCAGTGCCAGTATGAAATTTTGACCCTTTCCTCATGATGGTACATGTACAGCACATTAGCGGTAGCACAAAATTATTTTAAGAATGCAAGCAAACTTCTCTCAGCCGAACCCTAACCCTCACCCTCACCCTATTTCTTAACCCTACTCCTCCCCACTATCCTTATTGATTTTGTGTGCGGAGTATGCGCGATACGGACACAGTCCAAATTTCATAACTGCTCTGGCAGGTACGTGCACGTACGCCTGTACATTGTACCAGTACATGAACATATATATGTACATGTATATCAGAGTCATGAAAGATCCATAATTGATATTTGATGGCAGTGCCCAGCATTCCACATGTTTTGTCTCCTGATTAGACCTCTCTGTTTAGTCACACACAGACATAGAAGCACACCAGCCAACCCAGTCATGTGCGTGTATGCTGTACATGGCTTGGCCCCATGCACTCAACCACCACAATGTCCTTATCTGTATGTCCTTGCTGTAAAGGCCAACCGTCTAGACAGACTGGCGTTAATTTGCATTCAGGTCCATGGTTTGCCAATGGCTCTTGCATAACTAATTTGATGCTGCATGTGGGGGAAGGGATTTTTGACAGTACATCAAATATTTATTTGTAGTCTTAAGGGGCCATTTAAAATTTTCAATGTTCTTAAATTTCGACTTTTTTTCCAAATTGTTTTGAACCATCCACCCCTATTTTCGATTTAAAAAAACTGACTTGTTATTCAGTAAAAATCCACATACATGCATGTACATGCACATAATATATACTTGTACATGTCCATGCACATGCATGCCCAGTTCAGTGTAGTGACGGCATTCTGAATTTTAAAAAAGCTTCTTTAATTGGTTGCTAAAATTCATTTTGGAATGATAAAAAACATTTCACTTTAATCAAGGAGGAAGGAATTAAACATGAGCAAAACTTAAAGAGAGGCAAGTCGAAAGATCGAGATTTCTGTATCTGCAGGAGTACGTTGCAGAAACAAATACTGGAATTTCTTTTCTTTTCTTTCCCCCCCCCCTTTTATTAATGAAAAGTGAATTTCGATTTTCAGTTATTTTCCTTGATCCACCCAAAATCTGAAAATTTTGAAAGGCCCCTAAATAAGTATACATGTACATGTATGTCGTACACACATTAGGGGTTTCCTTTGCTTTTTAGCCCTTATTTCTGTTCCAGTATTTTGTCAAATTTATTTGACCGCTTCCAGGTGATTTTAAGCGCTTCGGGGCATTTTGTGATTTTGCGTCTGGAGGGCTTGTCGATTGTGTCAACCACGCGTTTTAGATTAGCGGAATTGGTATTTTCTTTGAAAACAAAGCAGTAAACTCTGATCAATGACATGATAAAGTCTGATTTCCTCTCTCTTTCCCCTCCCTCTCTCTCTCTCTGTGCCCCTTACGCTGCAGAATGTTCTGAGACATTCACCCAGGCCCCTGGCAAACTGAACCGACTGCTGAACTCAACCAGTCTCTGGTCTACCTGCAAGTTTCACTTCCGCGCGCCCGCTGACTCGTCCGTTGTGCTGAGTGTCACCGCCCTGATAGGGTTTTCCCCGGCGGGAACTGGAGGGCGCTGCCTCCCGAGACTCGTCTTCAAGAACGTCGGGCCGTCTGGCACGACGCACCTCCTAACCATCCCCGGTCACCAGGGGGAGACTTTGCCCATCGTTGTGCAATCCTTGGATAACGAACTCAAAGTGGTTTTCCGAAGGCATACGTGTAACGAACAGATGAGTAGCTTTGACGCAACATATAGTTTCCACTCAAGAGTCGGTGAGTAATAAAAGAAATTGAAAGGAAAAAAAAAAAACAGCTGCCAGTTTCTTTACACTGTTATGTACTTTCTGTTTCATGTTGAAACAACTCTCCATTCCTAAAAAAAAATAATTAAAAATTAAAAAGTCAATTTTAACCCTTTCATTACCATGGGCGACTTTTGTCGACAGCGCGCTGACCTGTGCTTCCTTACCATGGGCGACTTTCGTTGACGAGCGAGGCGGTCTTTTTCAGTCCGGGCTACTAATTCTATTTGCTGCCCTCTGTTGTTGATTTTTATACAGTTG
>JAULKO010018629.1:0-11591 GCA_032356045.1 Mediaster aequalis | reverse complement strand
CATAGCTATCAGGGGAGACGAGTCCTTGGCAACAGAACTCCGGCTTCGCACCTGCATCGAAATGGTGACATATAGTGGCAAATACGCTGATATGCATCGCGATACTGATTTGGAGCTTGTGAGTCAATCCTACGACGAGGCTTGCAAGGACTGTGCTCGTACCGGCGGCTACTCGTCAGCGTGGACTAGCCAGGCAGCAGCATCAGTCATTGGTAAACCAATCATATCAATCTACCCAGCAGAAAATGGTGTGAATGATCAGTGCGTCCGCATACTGAACACAACTTTTAAGCCTCGAGTAATGAGCAGAAGGGTCCCAGTGTACCTGATGTGGACTTCTACCAGCATCAAAACTGAAGGTACGTGGACACCAAACCACTTTGTGCCACTGCTTAGATATGCCGGTAGCGAAAAGACATTTGCACAAGCTGTAGCATCCAAGAGAACTGTTCCTGGTCACCAGCAAGCCACCTCAACTCCACTTGGACAGAGACCACCCAGCCCCGATCACAACCAGGCTGTGCCGAACTCTCCCGTTAAGGTCGGACCCTCACAAGTTCCCCCTTCGCTTGACCGTTTTCCCAAGAGAACTGTCCCTGGTCACCAGCAAGCCACGTCAACTCCACTTGGGCAGAGACCACCCAGCCCCGATCACAAGCAGGCGGTGCCGAACTCGCATGTTGAGGTCGGGTCCTCACGAGAGCCCCCGTCGCCTGAACACTTTCAAAAGAGAACTGTTCATGGTCACCAGAAAGCCACGTCAACTCCACTTCTGGAGGGACAACCCAGCCCCAATCACAAGCAGGCAATGCCGGACTCGCCTGACCGTTTTCCAAAGAGATCTGTTCCTGATCACAAGCAAGCCACGCCAACTGTACTTGAGCAGAGACAACCCGCCAGCTCCATTCACCATCAGGCAGTGCCGGGCTCAGCTGTTGAGGCCGGATTCTCCCCAGAGCCCCCTTCGCCTGACCGTTTTGCTAAGGGAACTGTTCCTGGTCACCAGCAAGCTACGCCACCTGCACTTCAGCAGAGGCAACTCGCCAGCTCCATTCACCATCAGGCAGTACCGGGCTCAGCTGTTGAGGTCGGATCCTCCTCAGAGCCCCCTTTACTTGACCGTTTTGCCAAGAGAACTGTTCCTGGCTACCAGCAATCCGCGTCAACTCCACTTCGGCAGAAACAGCCCGGTTTCGATCACCAGCAGGCAGTGTCAGACATACCTGTTGAGGTCGGATCTTCACCAGATCCCACATGGACTTCGTCCAAAAGGTCAGTGAAGAGGAGAACACATTGTTTAGGTCCCAGAAATACAAGGGTGCGTTTTAACACTTCTTCAAGTATAAATGTGCTCGTCATATGATTTTGAATCCACCCCTATTAAGACATGTGCCCCCAAAATTAAAATGTATTTTTTTCTAGCAAATCCAACATAAAATTCCCCTAGAAAGAAGGAAAATACATACTTCATAATCGACCATAGTATCAATATCGGAAATACAAATACAGGAACGACAGGTGATCGCTCTGCAGTATGGGACTCTAAATAAATTCCACCAAGCGCTCTGATTTTGTAGTAAGCATTAGTATTCATCAAAAGAGAGAAAAGGTGGTAAATATTATGAGCGTATTTAAGGCAAATTGATGGAAATCAGACATCAGCCGAACGAAGACGAGATTGTTATAATTTCATATCTTTAATTTTTTCCCAACACAATCACTTGCAATTAAGCGTTTGGATGGAGGTCTCCAAACAGCATAAGCTTGGCGAGTAGAGACCCCACTATACAACATTAACTAAGAACAATTAAACTTACAAAGACAACGACACAAATTCAATAACAATATAAAGATTGTTAAAGAGCTAGTTATACAAATTAAAAATTATGGTTATTGGAGAAGGGAACATTTTGGGGAAGAGATATTGAGATTGTATTTACTAATGTTAAAGATTAACGTTACAAACAGGGTTCGTACATTTCCTACAAGCAAACAATGCCCGTCGAAAATTATGAGACACCGACGTGACGTACCGCACGTGACGAATGCAGCACCCTCTTACATTCTAGGTACATCTATCCTACATCTTGGTACATTTGAACATCTTATAGCATAGGCCTACCAACATACATGTACAATGCCCCTTTTAAATTGTAGATCGTCGATTCCGTGCGTGACATCTAACTCCTACAGCAAGATGGAGCAAGTAAGTCTCCGCCAGTGGGATGAAGACAGGATCACCACGGGTGTCGTCTACAACCACTCACTCGCCAAACTCATCAGCAGGAAGACAAAAGCCAGACTGAGTAGAAAGCAAGCTTTCCTGTCGGTGCTTGACTACAAGAAACCCTCGCCTAGACCTCAGTCTGATGAGAGAGTATCAGTACGACAACCGAAGAAGTCGTCGTCTGGAACACAATGTGAACAGAGCAATCTATTGTCATTTAAGCCAGAAACAAGTTGTAAAGCTGGGAAGAAGAGGTGATGAAAAAGTTTACTGTGAAATTCTGTTCTGTAATCGATCAAGTCAGCTAACAAATAGCCAAGGTTTACACGAATTAACCTTGTAGGCCTACACGTGTGTGTAAACTGATTATGCAAATACACTGAACCCACGGGTACATGCCATCTTTATCCTTATCACAAAATCTGGGCTCAAAGGTCCCTTTTTACAGAAACACCCGTAATACATCAGGGAACAGATAGAGCGTATACATTTCGGAATAGAAAATATTCAGAATTTGTTATTTATGAAGGAAATTTAATATTTTATTTGAGCTTAAAGTCTGGCCTTGGCGTGTTTTCCAGAAATCATATGACCACTTATCTCGTGTAAAAAGTTATTTTAAGAGAGAGAGAGAGAGGGAGTCAACATTTTTCATCCATTCCCTTCAATGACAAAAGATATGTGATTCAAGGAAACGTTCAAACAAAATCCTTGATAACCGTTTGACTTCTCTCTATGAGTATGCTTAGTGTAAAAGTGCATTGCTTTCCCTAATGCAGTACCGTTGAAGTGAACCAGAAGTTGCAGGTCTTTATCCGGGGTTCCCTCATCACAAAGACACTTTGTTTCCAACTGGATGCGGAGTCATCCATCTCATCCTTGAAAGAGTTGATACATAGCAAGATCGGTGTCGAGACTCAAGAACAACACCTTTACATTGGAAGAAACTTTCAGGTATTTCCTATACTGAAATATTGTCCAATTCACAGTGTGTTTCATACGTGTTTCACAAGCACCACTTGCTCACAGTCTTCTTCGAAGTTCAAACGCATGCAGTTGCATATACAAAGCAGAACATTGAAACAAACATTAAAAACATCGTTATGTCTTGACATGCAGTGAAGTTTTTACCCGAACTTGCATTGAAATTGATCCATTATATACACAATGTACAAAAGACTGATTCCTGAGCACACCTTTTCATAACATTCGAAATTTGTATTTGGGCCGTGTTGGTAATTTGCACTTGTTTTCAGCCTGTACTTGGGTGGAGACAACAGCTAGAAAGCTGGCCTTCAACAAGACACAAGTAATCGCGATGAATTGATTAATCGCGATTATTTACTACACGATTAATGTAGACGCGAATTTCACTTACCATCCGGCAATTATTAATTAAAGACGCATTTCAGCACTTGTTGTTGAAGCTTGTCACTGACGTTGATAATTATTTTACATGAATTAACGGTAGTAGTTTATTTCCAAAATGTCAAATGTTTTACAATGAATTGTTTCACCAGCTTTGTGACTTGCTGTCTCTTGCTGATCATGGGATACAACAAGACCAAAACATCGAGCTACGAGCTGGCGGCCTGTTAGGTGGTGGACCAAAAGGTAAGTGTTGCACTATGTAAAACAACTGGAAGGTTTAATTTAAAATGCTGTATTTGATGGATCCTTTTTAAATGACAAGGAATCTACCAAATGTATGTCGTATAGGTTATATCACCATGGATTATGCCATATAAGTGGTGGGTCGGAAAAAAAGTAGCGTCCCTATGTGTTTTGTTGATACATGTCATGTCTCGTCTCGTCTCGTCTCGTCTCGTCTCGTCTCGTAGCAACTCAATCCTGGACCATCTGAATTATTTTAATGATTTATTGTCCTAGCTCCTTAAGAAATATTTTTACGAAATTTCAATAAGTATATCTTATTTCAAATTCTTTTTTTTCGAGTCAATTTGCAACTCCGGTCCTGATAAAATCTTAGATTCTGGGTTTCTTTTGCGCTTCGGCACAAGACGATCCGCGATATACGTGAACTGCATTTACGTCGGGCCGCAAATCATTCGAAATATGTAAAATAATAATTCGATAACTAAACGTAGGCGGATTTTTTGTTCGATGTCTCATTTAAAACGGAACAGTCAAGTTAGCTTAGAAAAGATGGGGCGAGACTAGATATTTATTTCCCAACTGTTAAGATCCACACACCCGACAAGGTCAACCCGTGGTTTATAAGCACTGGAACACAGCAGTGCTTGTAAAACGTCCCGAGACAATGATTGTATCTATTTTATAAGTTAATATCTCTAAATAGTTCACCAAAGAAAAAAACAATGCCTCACATGTAAAGTTTAAAACTTTTTGCACTGCAGGACAGTTAAGCGATATGTACTTCTGGACATTATCACGTCAACTTGGAGCAGACTGGTTGGGACTGGCCATCCTTTTAGGTTTCTCATCTTCAGAGGTCGATATATTCAAGGAAGACAATCCGAGTCGCACCACAGAACTTGTCTGGAAGATGTTGATTGAGTGGCGGCGAAAGCAGGACAACCCTCAAGAAGCTCCACAGAGACTGAGAGACGCTTTGAAAGAATTCCGCCGTGCGGACCTTGCGTTGGAAGTACCAGGTAAGATCAAGCAATGACAGATGATGACATTTGCGTCAGGATAATGTAAATTAAAGAAAGTGTTGCTTTTCCCGACGTAGTATTATTTGCACTTGTGTGCTCAGACAAAATCACTCGGGGTAAACGATAGCAGTAGAATCATCAATCAACTCGGACCACGTCTCGTTCAAAACCAACGTTTTGTCGAAAATCCCATGAATCTCTGTGAAAAACACGAACGCGAAATAATGATGTTTGTCAAAATACATTTAGCTGCACATGCTGCAATTATTCTACAATTACAAATTATGCTAAAGGAAAATATCCTGAATGGACAAACGCGAGGTGATTATGTAAGTTTCTATATAACCATGCGTGGTTATTGACAAAGTGCCTCCAAGCGTCGTTGGTTCTCGGCCCTACGCCCGTCCTAGACATCCTTGCTTTTTAATGGTATGCTGCAGAAAACAATAAATCTTTAAGAAAGTGCATTAAGGTTATTGAGAAACGTCATCAAATACTGAATCAGTATCCGGCTTGCTAGAACAGTACACTCGTTGAGTAATAGACCTGATGCGTAGTGGCCATTTTCGAGGGCTTTTTGGTCATTCTGTCAATCAAACAATGTAAGCACACAAGGTCTAACCATGCCAGTCCAAAGGTTTCAAAGGCATTATCCTCTAAGATGGCTGCTACGCATCATGTGTATTGGCCATTTGTCTGAATAACGCAGTAAAAACGGTATGCTAGTAAACAATAAACCTATAAATGATCTGCAATGGGATTTTTTTATGACATGAATACATGTAGGACAGCATTATTTCCATGTTACTACAAATTTCCAGGTCCTCCTTAGGAATTATAGTGCATCATTTTACTTCAAACGAAAATAGACATGCTCATGTAAGACATGGTTGTGTAAACAAGTTAAAACTGGATATTTATTGAATGTTGCTCTTCAAAGATGGAAACATTTCTCGGTCTGAGCCAGTTGTTTGATATTCAAAGATTCACACCTGTTAACACTATGTCATACATACGATGATGGTTGTTTAAAATTTAATATATCAATTTATTTTTCACCTTAGATTTCCCAGTCGTGTCAATGAACTTATATTCTAACTTAATTACACCTAAGCTGCAACTTTAACAGGCTATAGACGAATAATCAAACCGGTTATACACATTATACACATGATGAAGAAGCTACTCGTACCGGTCACGCGCACAATACTGCTTTTTGCCAAATTTAGTGTTGCGGATGATTCTTTTGCTTTTATTTAGTGTTATGGGAAGCGGATTGGGGTTAGGGTCGCTGAGGATTTAGTACAGTGATCATAAGTTACTATGTATGATAAATTGTCACAAATAATGCCACTGGTAATTTTTTGAAACGCAATTAACCATTGTTTAGGCCTATACCTTCAAAGCCTCAATCTCGAAATATGTTTCGTGTACGTGTACGGTATAGTGGTACACGTACACGTTTTCCCAACTTCCCTGTAAATTATTAAAACCAATTTACGTTATTTTTTTCTAAGTTGAGCGTCACGCAGAGCATACGGAGAACCAAAGTGGACAACCCGATTTTCCAATTTTTGATAGCAGAAATGTAGAATTTACTGGCAGTGAAACCCTTCCCCCCAAATTTACAATTTTCTGGTGTAGCAGAAATTTGGATTTTACTTTATCTACCTCACTGGCAGTCTGAAAGTGAACAACCAAAGTTTTCCAATGCATATTGTACAACAGTACTGATAAGCAGCACACTGCACGACTGAAATATTAGTAAATAAAATAAATGAACCAAAAAACTGGAAACTTGGGGAGGGGAGAGCGGTTCAAACCCCCTCCTCCGGGGGTGCCATGAGGGTAAGGGTGGGGTGTTTGACCCCCAACCGGCATTTGTCTCCTTTTGTCTTCCTTTCTTGTTTTGGTCATAGAGGTTCAAACAACCCAAAACCCCCGTCGCTACGCCACTGATGCATGCTACGCATAAATACATGTACAACAATTACTACACAATCTATCAGAAGACTCGGTAGTCGACAAAACAAAAATGACAAGCAAGCTTTAGTTATCGCATTTTAACTGAAAGCGCCAGGACTTCACAACCGGTTCTTCACCCACCCCCACCCCCAACCCCGCTTTTCAAAATATTTTCCCGGCAAAAATTAAGAACAAATGGGTTGAACCAGAAGGTTTTGCGATTGGCTCCCCACCTGGATATGCCACTGGGCCTTCGCAAGTCGGAAGAATGAGCTTGGACACAAATATACAAGAAAAGAAAAATCTATCTGTCTGTTTTTGCCTCTTTCTGGTGATCAGTTGATTTTGACATTATATCACGCTAGTATGTTTTTCGGATTAACATTTTTTATTGTTATTAATGTCTAAAATAAAATTAATATTGTATTCATCCTTTTTGTTTACCACGCAAGCGACCCTCCTTTTTTTAAAATTAAGTGATCGACCCCCCCCCCCCAAAAAAAAGAGATTGAAAACGGTGTTTTCGTTTGTAGGTTCCGAATCTAGCTTACCGGCCGGAAGTCACACTCCCGGCGAAAGTGAGGAGGACAAAGTAAAACAGAGCGTAACAGCATCTCCAGACCAAGGTGAGAATTGTTCGTTTGATCTTTCCTCTTATTGCAGCCTTGATTGTTGATCTTCTTCAAATCGTACATACTGCTGTCGACGCCATAAAAAAAGCTCCACGAACACATCAGAAATACCCCACAATGTCCAGTTTAATTGGTCTGAATAATTTGGGCCCCCCCCCCCGGCGGGGGCGGGGTGGGTACTTTTTGACGATGAGGGCGCCATTCAATTACTAACGTTATTATGCTCGATGCTGATGCACTTGACCATAAGGGGGCCTGCCTTTTTGCCGACAGCAACAACATTTTGCCATTTTCCTCTTTTTGCCGACAGCATCACGATTTTGCCCACAGCAACACGATTTCGCGGACAAAAACGGCGAATGGGGGGGGGGTGTCACACCCCACACCCCACACCCCCTCTAGCGACACCCCGGGTTGGGCTTAGGCTGCCGGCAGCGATGACGTGCTTCAGCAAAGCTTCAGCATGTTTATTCGCTTATGCTAACGTTAGCGGTATTTCATAAGAAGGTCGTACTAACGCATGCGTGTGCATGGATATTTCTATTTGCGCCACTATTTCAAGCATAATCTGCCTCGGAAGTTCTTTCCTGTACTTACTACTTACGGACGGGTCTTTATGAATTGAACAAAGGTTCCATAACCAAAAATCGTAAGCTTAGCAACCGTATGAAAATTGACCCTAGTAAGCACTTAATTTCTATAAGGGTCACACCCTGTCTAACAATACTTCAAGTGATTCGCAATATGTAATAATGTAATGGTGACGCCATCAAGTCTCAAGCATGTGTTTGATGACACCCAAATTCATCACTTGGAGTTCAATGAAATTATGAATGGACAGAAATTGCGATTTGCAAGACATGTCATCAAACCGGAAGTTACATTGAAATTCCTGCTATATAATTTCACATTCAGTGTATCTGTAACAAAATTTTAATTTACAATGAACAACGATTGGCAGTGGTCACACATCGAAACATCGAAACCCCAAAACACCTCGCGCTTGTCTTAAAACAAACGGATACATCTATATATAGAATTTTAATTTTTGCCCTTTTTAAGATATAAGAGCACAATGTGGCTTTTTTTCAATTACCTGCAATATAGGCCCTTAATAATTGGCCCCAAATAAAATATCCATGCAAAATCGTGTGTAACTTTTCAATAGAAAATGAAAAGTGGAAATTCGTAGTTTGTTGAATAATAAATGATAAATTTATATTTTTCTTTTAAACAAGCAACTTTAATTTTTCATTTGCAGTACATGTTCGCGGATGGGATTTGAGATTTGATTAATCTTTCTGTGCCGAGTTGTAATCTGAGTGTATTCTTCATATTGCAAACGTAGGCTCGTGTTTTGATCTCGGCAGAATTGCCTGCCAGAAATTAAACTACATACTAGGACTGACATACTAGGACTGGACGCGAGGTGATTTTGTGAGAGTGTGTATACACATGCATATTTGAACAGTAATATGCCGTAAAAAGCAGTAAAGTAGTGACGTCATCATGAAACGCTGACGATTCATTGAGTTATATTTGAAGGAAAAAAAAACAAACTAATTTTCCACACATCTCAATGTCTTTTTCACTCAGATGTTGCAGAAATGTGCTTTGATGTGGAAGCATGCGCAAAAGAATTAGCAAACCATTACTGGGAAACTATGAAAGTAACGACACTTCCACTAGCAAGGGGTATGTCGGCGGAAATGAATGACCTCTACGTTGAGCCACAGCTCCTGAAAGAAACCAACATGCCAACCCCGGGCGCCGCATCCTTGGCGTCCATAGAAAAGTCTGTGAAATTCGTCAAATTAGAGCAGCTGGGAAATACCAGCCGGCCGAAAAGAGGTACTCTTGGCTCGTCGTCATCACATTCTGAAAAAAGGAACAAGTTTAATATCCAGAAAACTCCACTTGATTCATATGAGGACATGCTAGGGCTAGATACGAAACGAATCTTAGTCACAGGTGAGACCGGTTACGGTAAAACAACACTGGTAAAAAAGATTGCACATGATTGGGCATTTTTGAAACGCCAAGGGAAAACCTCAGAAGCCCCACCACAATCTGAGTACCAGTCATTTCTGAAGAGCTACAAACTTGTATTTTTTCTCGAAGTAAATCGAATGGGTCCGAAGTTTTGCGTTATGGATGCAATTTTTTCTCAAAATCTCACAGATTCCAACTTCACCACAAGTGATTTAGAAAAGTACATTCGAGCCCATGAAGATGTGCTAATTCTCCTGGATGGAGCGGATGAAGTTTCTTTTGAAGGTTTAAAAATTTGCAAAGATGAGAGCAATATAAACTTAGCAAGTGTCCTATCGTTCAAGAAACTGAAAATGTGTAAGGTTATCGTTACAAGCAGACAGTACACAGCGAGCAAATTGCTGGATTTGCATGAAAAATACACTAAAATTAATGTCGCTGGCTTTAATTATATGAAAAGGGAAAAATACGTTGAGAAATACATGAAAAGTTTTGACTCATCGTGTCGAAAACAATTTCTCAAAAAGGTAAGTGGATCTCAAACCCTCCGTAGTTTAGGGGAGATACCCTTGTTTCTTTGGTTGATGTGCTTCACATGGGTGACAAGCTCTGAACTGCCTGATCAAATAACACACCTTTTTTGTAACATAATGAAGTTACTCTTTCAGCATAAGACAAGTAAAAAACAAACAGCCACAAGCACACCAACACCCCACGCTGATATAATGAAAATTGGACGTGTAGCTCTTGAGTGTTTGTTGAGTTTGTCATCAAAACTTCATTTCAAGGAAACTGAAATCGATTTAGGAGACGTCCTTGAAACTCTAAATGAAGGATGTAGAGTTGGCTTAATGTCAAAAACTAAAACTTTGCATGGACTAGATACGGTATTTCATTTTTCATTCCTTCACAAAACCTTTCACGAATACTGTGCAGCAGCCTATCTAGCACATTTGTCACGGTCTGATTCGAAACTATTTGACGAGTACTTGTCACAGATATTTCAGGGTGATGTGGAAAACGTAGGGTATCTTCTCCGCTTTTGCTGTGGATTGGACGAGCGCGCCGCTGCAACCATCATGAGGCTTAGTGCTGACGAGCTCGTCAAGCAAAAAGAACCTAAAGCATCATTACACAGATTAATTCCGTTGCTCTTATTTGAGGCTCATACGGAATCTCTAGTGACAGAAGTTATGGATGATGGAAAGATTCACTTTCCGTATACGCTTGTTGGCGAAGGCCTAGTGGCTGCACACTACGTCATCAAAATCTGTGCAAAATATGGAAGAATGCCTGATATAGAAACGCTTGTTGTTACATGTAAATATTTGGCTGACTTAACACTATTGGAAAATATAATGCGTGCAACACAATGTAAGATCACTCTAATCCTTGACAGCATAGGCTGGAAAAATATTGCAGACATGTTGGACTGTCTGGAAAAAATGGAAAAATTGCATCTACATGCCTGTGATCTGACAAACAGAGACATTGAACCACTTTTCCGTCTCCTCCCAGCACTTGGCAGTGTAAGGGAACTTTTTCTGTTAAATAACAATTTGCATGAGTTACAGCCTATCAATATCACCCCATTGCCCTCCATACAAACATTACTCCTATATGAGTGTGGTCTGACACAAAGTGATATTGAGCCACTTTTCACTCTCCTTTCAGCAGCTGGCAGCGTAAAGGAACTTGATCTGGTTAATAACAATTTGCACGAGTTACAACCGATGAAGATCACATCTGTGCCCTCTCTAGAAACGTTGTACTTACAAGAGTGTAGTCTGACAAGCAGTGATATCGACCTACTTTTCACACTCGTTTCAGCAGCTGGCAGCGTCAATAAACTTGGTCTGATTAAGAACAATTTGCACGAGTTACAGCCGATGAAGATCACCCCTGTGCCCTCTCTGCAAACGTTGCACTTACAAGAGTGCAGTCTGACAAAAAGTGATATCGACCCACTTTTCTCACTTGTTTCAGCAGCTGGCAACTTGAAGGAACTTGTTCTGGCTAAGAACGATTTGCACGAATTACAGCCTATGGCGATCACCAGTGCCCCATCCTTGCAAACATTGAAGCTAGCGGAATGTGGTCTGACAAGCAGTGACATTGAGCCACTTTTCACTCTTC
>JAULKO010018207.1:0-11595 GCA_032356045.1 Mediaster aequalis | reverse complement strand
AAGCTGGTCGAGGTATACGGGGGTTGGATTACCACGTGAGGTATTCCAACGAGGTACATCATTTTGTGTACACTTGTAATTGATTTGCACTGAAGAATTACAGTACTAGTGATAACAGTTATCAGGAATAAACCAATCATTATTGTCCTTGGAAACTCTGTGTCCTCGTGAGGGTTATTGAGGTTTCCTGTTATTACTCTAATCGCATTTAGGTTTAGTCAATCATTCCTAAGCGGTGGTAAATTTCCACCAAACGAACTGCCCCTAGGCTTAGTCCGCCGTGGAGTTAGAATGGAGGTCCAGTGGTTGAAATGGGAGAAAGAACGTCTCTCCGCAGAACTTGAGGCTGTCAGGTAGAGGGTACAGCCGGAAAGTGTCAGGGAAAATGTCCCTAAGAGTAGGGATATACCTCGTTTTGAGGTTGATTCTGAGATCGATTTGAAGTTGCCGGAGGTTACCTCTGTGTATGCCTCATGGAAAGCACGGGACCGTTCCAATGTTGGCATGTCACCTCAGTTAGTTTCAAGGGGAACAAGGCACATGGAGAGTACACCTCAGGTGAGGTCTACTCCGCTGCCAGTGCGTACTAACCCCTTTCAGAACACTGAGGTTGATGTTGATAAGGAACGAGGTTTACACAGTGTTGGGAAATGCGCTGAAGTTGTTGGTGAGGTAGACTCGCCTGGAGCGGGCATGTGTCCGCTTAAAAAGGAGTCAAGATTGGTGGGTAATGAGGTATCCGATAAACCTCATGAAGGGAGGCCTCGCTGCCCTACAATCACCCCTGACCGGTATAATGGTAAAGTTCTCTGGAACGACTATTACCGACACTTCGAGGCATGCAAAAGGGTTAATCAGTGGAGTAAGGAGCAAGCGGCCGAATTCTTGGTTGCTAGTCTCCAAGGTGATGCACTGAGAACTCTTGGTGATGGTTCCAAGAAAAAGTTCACGTATGGTGAACTGGTAGGAGTGCTGGAGAAGAGATTCGGTCCTTGCCGAGAGGCCGAAAATTATTTGGTAGAGTTAAGGCACCGACGACAAGGGCCAAAGGAAACTCTACAAGAGTTGGGGCAGGCAATCCGGGATTTGACGGTGAAGGCCTACCCCGAAATCCCTGAAGAGGCACGAGAGCGCCTTGGGAAAAACCACTTTGTGGATGCAGTGGATAGTCAGGTTGTGAGGGAAGGTATATTTCGCGTTCGCCCAAAGACCTTGGATGAAGCGATACAGACTGCCCTCGAAACCGAAAACTTTGAAAAAGTTGAGAGTGACAGAAGAGCCGAAAGAAAGCCCGCAATGTTTATGAGGGCTATCGACTCTGGTACAGAGCAGCGCCTTCAGAAGCTGGAGGAAAATGCTGGTCAGCAAGCGAAGAAGATGGACCTGATGGTTGAGTTGCTGACAGAACTCACAAAAAAGGGTCCGAGCCAGGACGACCAGGTGAGGTCTCCTCAGAAGCAATCACCAAAGCCTGGAAGGAGAAAACCTGGCGTGTTGAAATGTTTCAGGTGTGGTGAGGTTGGACATTTCTCACGGGAATGTACTAAACCTCGGAAGGGTAGTTCGGAGCAGGCTTCAATCCGAACGAGGAGAAACGTGTTGTGCGAAGAGGGACAACCGTTGGCACAATTGCAACAGTTGAGGTTGACTCGGTTGCTGTTTTTGGTCACAAGAGTACAGGTGAGGTTAAAGGAAACCTCCCGAGTCACCTGCATGACTTGTTTGACCGGAGTAAGGTCAACCTCCGTGAGGAGTATCATGCTGAGGTGGAGTCATGCTTGATGGAATTTTCCTCTGGTGAACATGACATAGGAAGAACTGAAGTGGTGAGGCACCACATAAACACAGGTGATGCCAGGCCGATCAAGGAGAGGCCCAGGCGTCATCCCCTGTGTAACCAGGAAGAAATAATGCGACAAGTCAAAGAGTTGCAGCAGCGAGGGATTATTGAGCCATCCGATAGTCCCTGGGCTGCCAATGTTGTGTTAGTCAGGAAGAAGGACGGAACCAGGCGGTTTTGCGTTGATTATAGAAGTTTGAATGGGGTGACCATCAAGGATTTGTACCCAGTCCCTTGGATCGACGAAACGCTGGATGCTTTAGCAGGTTCCGAGTGGTTCTCGACGCTTGATTTAGCGTCCGGGTATTGGCAAGTGACCTTAGATGAGGATGCCAGCCAAAAATCAACCTTTGTGATGCGAAACGGGTTGTATAAGTGGAGGTGCATGCCTTTCGGCCTCTGCAATGCTCCGGCAACGTTCGAAAGGTTGATGGAAAAGACTATGGCAGGCCTGCAATGGGACATCCTGCTGATCTACCTGGACGATGTCATTGTGTTTGGCAAAACTGTGAGAGAGGAGATTGAGCGGCTGCGAGTCGTTCTCTCCAGGTTGCGACAAGCTGGGTTAAAATTGAAGCCCAGTAAATGCTTCCTGTGGTGGTGGTGGTGGTGGGGGGGGAGGTAGGTGACTGAATTCGAGGAAAACTTAGTGAATGTGGTTGGCTTGAGATGCAGCGAGTCTATTATTTTTACAAGGTTTTATTAATGCAATTACTAGAATTGCAAAATTTAATGAATCCCTGGTAGTTTGGAGGTACTGCATGTATACCAATGATATCGAAAATATCGGGAGGCCGTGCCCCTCCCCCATCCCCCAGGCAGTGCCCCTTTCCACCCCCAGGCCATGTCCCTCCCTATCTCCATGCCGTACCCGCTCCCTATTCCTCAGGTCATACCTCTCCCCATCTCTCAAGCCGTACCCCCTCCCCGTCCTTCATCGAGATCGTGTCGGGTACAGCAAAGTTTGGGCCAACCCGCCGTCCAGCTGGGGGGGGGGGGCGCTTGATTGCTCCCCTCTCCGTTCCCCAAGTTTACGGCCATGGCCTATAGCTTTAATACCTTGAGTGATTTGTTTTTGGCAGATCAACGGATGATATATAGTGCATTGCCTTGCAAAACTAACAAAAGATCATACGAACAAAATAGTAAACAGAAGGTGGTCTGGGGAGTTCGACTACCTTTATTGGGCTTTTATGGCCTATAAAATGTGACGAAACATTCATACTAACGGATTCACAATTAGTAGTAACAACGACTCGAACACGACAATTTGAATTTGCGGTGGTCGATGGGTGATCAATGCTATGGGCTGTGAGGCTGGTCGTAGGCTGAGTTCCTTCCTTCATAAGGAGACACACGAAGAGGCAAAGAGTTAGCCACGGACGGGGTTCGTTTTGTTAAAGAGGCGCTGTGGAATATAAAGCTGAAGACATGTGGCTTCCGGGCACATAGGCCTAAGACAGGGGCCAAGGGAGGGGGTTGATGTAGCCTGAGTATAGGCACTGCCAGGTGCGGTAATTTCTGTCTTGTCTTCGGTCGTTTGGTGATGAAGGCGACGCGCTGCTATTTTTGTTCACATTGTATGCACGTCAATGATTGGAATTATTTCGACATATTAGTTTTAATCGATCCATACATTGATCTCAACATCTTTCAGTCTTGTTTGCTTAGTTCCGCTTTCAGTTTCCCCTGCGCTTCAAGATATGAATCGCATTCTGTACCTCACGTGCACAAGGCAACAGTGAGCGCGGTTTGACCAATCACTTCGGTGCTGGCCGTACCCCTACCAGCCAAGGGCTTCACCCTGAGGTGACTGTGGGGGAGTTATGTCTTAGGCCAGCCGCCAATGCTCAGAATTAAAGCTTCCTCCGGATATACATGATGGACCCTTTTAGACTGGTTCCCGCCCCCGAAGTCAGAACGATAATGGGGGACTTGAAAAATACTGAAATCGTGAATAGTGAAACATTTCTAGTTTTAATTAAATGTAATACATGTATTTATTTTTTATTTGTTTTCCCGGACACCTCTGAATAACAGTGTTTCATCGAAAAAATGTCCCAGGTTAAATACGAAATAAAAAAAAATGAAAGAAAAGAAAACAAATGTATAAAGGAAAGCGGCAAACCTTTTGGTAGAAACAAGCCCTTCTCCGTGAAAATATTCAGTTCGAAAATCAGAAGCGAAACTCGATCGTTTGATATTTTCCCCTAAATTAATGTGATATTCCGTAGTGTAAATTCGAATAACGATACAAAAAGTAAAGGAGAATTGTGGTGGAACTTGATTGACAATTTTTGAATTTCAGACACATATTTGCTTTTTATACATTCCTCTATTAAATATTTGTAAATATTTGGTGTTAATAAGGAGATTTGTGGGTTTTGTGTTTTACTTTCTATGTTGCGTTTGAAAGAGTTTCTCTGACATGTGCGGTACTAGACCGAAACATTTTGTTCAAAGTACATAATTACACCGAAAATCTTCCACAGACTAAAATTGGGGCTAAACAATGGAGAGGGTGGGGGCTAGACAAACTAAAACCGCGCATTTTCTTCAAGTGGATTGGAAAGGCATTGAGAACTTCATAAATAAATCACATATTTTAACAAATGTGACGATGATGACAATGCTTCTATCGGCTGATTACATCCAGTGACATCAACAATGATAACAGATGAAACAGTACGACTGAAACGAATTGCAATTGAAGAAATTTCAGAGTTTTACAAAATCCAAAATTCAACTGAGTTAACAGTACAAAGTGGAAAAACGTGTCAGCAAAACAGCCAGGGTGTCGCTAGACCATTTTGAATGGTGGTGTCTTCCACGAATTGCCGGCGGACCGAGAGAGATGTGAGCAGTGACGCACCCAGGATTTTTCTATGGCGGGGTTCAATAATCAAAAAAGAAAAATCAAAGTTGAAAAGGAGCGAGGGGTGGAACATTTTTTAGGGTGAGAGTGCCATTTAATTTCCCCTTACTATTACCGGCATAAGGGGGCCTTCTCTTTTTATCTTTTGCCTTTTTCGCCGAGAGCAAGACCATTTTGCTAACAGCAACACGATTTTGCCGACAAAAACGACGAACACACCCAGCACAGCCCCACACCCCCTCTAGCGCCGGCTCTGAAACAGCAAAGTCTCCACACAAAAAGAAGAAATAATCCTAGCATAGTTTGCAACAATTCTTTGTATGGACAAATTTGGTAATTGTTACCGAATCTCACACACAAAACTGGCGAGGGAACTAAGAGCGGGTTTATCGACGGAAGATTGCCTTAATCATCTTTCGCCATGCATTTCTCGATGCCTGCCGGTGTTCGGGCTGCACGTACGCCAGCGACATGGTACCAATGAATATTTGCAGTGTGGCCAGAATAGCTACAGAAATCATGAGGGTGTTGAAAATGTCTGAATCTACTACACTGCTGAAAACAGCAATGTTTGTGTACACAATACCAGGGAGCCATGCTATGACGAATGCACAAAAGTGCACGATGAAGTACGTGGTAGTCTTGTTGCCGGAGTGGTGCGGTCTGGGCTGCGGGATGGGGTGTTCGTTTTCTGCCCTCTGCGCCTGGTTCTGAAGATGTCTCAACATCAGCATCTCATTTTGGATTTTCCGTCGCTGAGTTCTGGCAATGCGAACGAGAGCAGCTATCAGGCAGGTCACCACTATCATACTTGGGAAGATTGTCAAATCTGACATCACGATCATAGGGATGCTAAAGGCCTCTTGCATCAGGAAACTCGCCAGTTGTAGACCTTCCATCTTATCAGGACGAATGTTGAATATGAGAAACATGGCCAGCCCGAGGATCAGGGACAAACACCAGCCCGCAGCGATCAGCCAAGCACAACGTCTGTCCGTCGCCAACCGAAGATACTCCAGAGGTTGAGCAATCTTGAGATATCGGTCTGCCGCTATGGCGATTGAATTCAGAAAGTAACTGATAAGAGCGGAGTAAGTGCAACTTATGCTCGCCGCTAGTTGAAGCGCAGAATATTTCGTCGTATAGCTCAGCAGCACAGCCCACCACACGCATAAAAGCCCAACAGCAATCTCCGCCACACAGAGACTGGCCATGAAATAGTTGGAGACATTGTGGAGTCTGCTGTTTAGTGCAATGGTGACTACCAACCAAAGGTAGGCCAGGCTGGACGTCACACCGGTTAGCATCCCGAAGACGGACCCAACCACCAGCAGGACCGGAATGGAATTGTTACCCGCGGTTGTCATCGACGCATTCACTCCTTGCTCCATAATACAGGCCTCCCCGTATTCAGTCTGAGCATAAAAGTTGGATTTCTTCCCAAATAATAATCAGTTCAACACTGAGAAAGCCAGTTTACTTCGTTGAAAATGATGTATTTGTCAGTGGCAGTTTTGGTGCGGTTGCGTGATACAAGATGGCTGGACTTTCGCGTCCATCTCCATAATGCAGTTGTAGAGTAAGAGTCGCAGCAATCTCGATTTTGCAGCAAACTAAACGGGAGAGCATATTGACAGCCCATCGATCATTTTTAACTTCGGTCACGATGATGATTTGTTTGGTTAAAAAAAATGGACTGGCAGAGGTCCATTAGGCAATTTCCTTTTCCCGTTAATTAGACCGTACCAGATAATGATAGCATAAATTATGCTGTTGTAATCAAATCAATCAAGGATGAAATTATTTCTACTAGCAGGAGCACATTAACCCAGGAGTGTCGGTCCACGCTCCCAAAGGGTACCAGGGGCGGATCCGGGGGGGGCGTGGGGGGGGCGCACGCCCCCTTTTTCCTTCAGAAAAAAAAGAGCAAGATATAGAGAGCGAGAGAGACTCAAAAAGAGAAGAAAAAAAGAGAGAGGGACAAAATTAATAGTCACGCCCCCCTTTTGGAAAATCCTGGATCCGCCTCCGGGTACCTGTTATAGCGGCATTTGTCACCGGCGCTAATGCACACGCAATGGAACTTAATACACTCCAGCTAGCTACTACAGACGGCAATGAAGACAGGCACTGATACGAGGTTAGCTTCAGAAGCATGTATTAATTGTCTATCTTGAAAATGTACACAAACTGATGTGTGAGAATTTCTGGTGTTCAGTTCTGTGATGACACATTGTCATCAACAATCAATTTAGGAATCAATTTATGATGTTTTGTCATCCAGGCAATAAAATTCAGGAATTGTTCCTGAGGATGTTATAATTCAGGTATATATTGAAAACAGCGTTGTGCTACTGTGATGTGGCTATAGACCTTTTTCATGTGATGTCACAAGTCATGTTGGACGTCCAGTGGTGTTGTGATGGTAATGACGTGCTTATTCAGAGCGTGGCTCTGTGTTCACACATGGTTTAACTTGCCCATAGAATCATGCACTACGATTACTCCACGGCGGTCTGCACGTGGTGGCATTGTTTACATTTACCGCTATCTTGCCACGTGGGTGAAAAAGGTATATAGATAGCCCGGTCCACAATCTTGCTTGAGGGCGTGGGTTAGAATCCCACTGCGGGACCCATCATTATAATGGTTCTCCTCACCTGTAGGAGATCTTGTGAGGGCATGAGTTGGTATACGGTAGCAAGGTTGATTGGACTTCATGACCGCTATTGTATAAAAAAAAAGATATGTGAGAGGTATAATTCTGTGGTGACATTTTGTCATTTACACTCTTCAGAAACACTTGTGTTAGTGATGTTATTTAGGTATACTTTGGAAGTGTATAACCGCTGTTTATGAGCAATGCTATAGCATCCAAATCACTAAATGTAAAATAAGGTTGAATTTACCTAGTCTGGTTACGAGACCTGACGAATTTGACTACAGATGTATTCTGGCGATTACGCTAGGTCCGATAGTGTAGCCATCTATGTAACTTGACCAAAAACTAGAGGAATTCCTCCATTCCCCGAAATTGCCGTTTTCGTTATCATTCGGATGTTATCGTTGATGTTCGAGATGGTATTTAAAAACTGAATGCCTGCCATGCGTATTGTCGATCCAGAAATGTTGGAATGTTCAATTAAATCGAAGCTCACCTTGGCAAAAATCAATGCAATAGTTTTGGTCTATTTTGCCGACCAGATTTGGCAAGCCAAAGAGTATTTTTTTTGAAATGTCGCCACTGATGACGTCACTAGGACTGACATCGTGCGTCATGATCTATTTTTAACCACGGTGGCTACTTGACCTAAGATTTATCAAGAGTCGTCAGGCCGAATTTATCAGGTCAGGGAACCAGAATAGAATTTTTCCATATCCGCGAATTAATATGTTTGAGTGCTATTTAGAATTATCACATTCTTGTCGGGGGGGGGAGGGGGAGGGGGGAGCTGGGTTAGACTCCTACAGTATGGGACCCGTAAAGTCGGTTATACTGCCTATCAAGCATCGTGACACGTGGAAATATTCTCTGAAGGTGGTCTCAGGCCATGTCCATAAAGGTTGTAGGGGTGATGATGACCTTTAAAAAGTCATTTAATTAAACAAAAATGTCTGGAAAATATTCACCTCGAAAATAAGTTTGAAAGAAGGCGGGGGTGCGGTGGGCAAAGGTGGGCTTGTTAGGAACTTGGGATATTTTTGTCAAAACGGTTACCTGTATACGTGTATACGGTGTGAACAGTAGCAATATATCCACAACTTAATAAATTAAAACGTTTTTCGGGTGGGGGAGTTTTTTTATCCAAACTCTACATTCCCGGGCATTTTCTTTTCCGTATAGCGTGACACCATAAGATTCTGTTTTTTTATTTGTTTTGTTAAGTTTTGTTTGTTTTAATTTGTATCTGTTTAATGAATCAACTTTTTAAAGCGGGAACACTTTGGGGGGGGGGGTGGAGGTCGGGTGGGGATGGGGTAGGGTGGGTTGGGGGGGTTGGGGTGGAGGTCGGGTGGGGATGGGGTAGGGTGGGTTGGGGGAGGCGGGGGATAGAGGTCTTTTTCCCCCATAAAAACTTCGCAGAAAAACGCGCGCCGGACCGTGGCCAGACTGACTATGAAACACCGATAGAGGGCGCATAGTCCATCGCTATATAGGGATTACAAAAATGCCAACTCGATATTTTAATACGGATTGCGATGAACATCATGCTCAGAGTTACGGAATACGCGACAATACGTCATTTGTTTAGATATCTCAATACAGCTCAAGAACCCGCTTTATCTTGAAACTCACACACCACGTCCGTTGTCTACAGCAGTTTTAGACATAATCTCATTGTAACCATGTTGTAAATGCCGCCATTCTGTAGCATTCTCGTCCGTGGGGACAGGGCCTGAAATTGAAAAAGGCTACGCCGCAGTCAAACGTTTATCGCGGACGACGCTCACGTTATTGTTTACTTTCGTACCAGATAGTGTTGGTGCCGGTAACTTCCTGTGCTGGCCGGCTCCCTAGCCCCGCGCGCGTGGAGGGAGGTTTGCTGTTTATAAGATCACCAACTATCATAACTCGTTCTCGATAAACATGATCTTGTCACATCTGTAGAAACATTTCCAGGCCGATTTCGTTTTCAGTCCACGGAAGGACTGAACAGCTGTTCCAGGCCAGAGCTGTTTCGACACCGCACAGCAAATGCAAAATGGCTTTCTTCTCCCAACTGAAGCTGTTATGTTGGAAGAATTATACATTACGTAAAAGACAAAAGGTAAGACTTTTTTTGTGTGAGACATTTATTTTCCATTTATCCACAATTAAATCCAATTAAATGTTTTATTTCGGAGTTAACAAACGTAACCAAACTACCACTGGGGGCAGGAGCGGGATTTAAACCTGTGACTAGCGGAATATCGTACTGGCGCTCTACTGAACGATCTTAGGTTATGTCTCTCAATCATGCCAATTTGTCATGATAGGATAGGATAATCCTCATCGTTATCCATTTTATAACGATAGGATACAGAACGCATAAAAAAACTGTGAATGTCGCACTCCATTGCACTGAACACGTTGAGCAGTCTGACTTGGACTGCACACACAGGACCAAACCAACACAATAGTCATTCACAGTTTTTTTCCTGTGGTCTGTATTCTAACTAAATACGCCCCAACTATGGCAATGGTCGGCCATACTTGGTGGGCCAGTCCCAACTATAGTTGGGCCGGTCCCTACTTTGGGACCGTCCCAACTATATAGCTGGGACCATTGCCATAATTGGAGTGTAACATCAGTATCTATGTTCAGGGGGTGCAAGTCAGAAGTTGTAAACCCATAATAAGCTGTTTCGCAAATACCGCCATCTTTGATTGCGATCGGGCTTACGTACTAACTCAGCACTCAGGGGGCACACGTAGAATGCGCGTGAGCGTCCGAGCTATAGTACAATTTATGGAGGGGTAGGAGCTGCTCTCAAAAATATTTTTTGAAAAGAAAAAAATAACCAATGCAGAGTTAGCAAAATGGATAGAGGAGACCTTTGTGCTATTTTTGGATGCATCAGCGATGATAAAAGTTTCACATGCCAGTGTAGCAACCCTGAAAACACCCAAAATTACTGGTCACATGACCATCGGCATCCATTTTGCCAACTCTGCGTCGGATTAAATTGATTAAATCAAGATTTTCATAGCAGCTGCTACCACTCCATGCCTTTTGTGCCTAACTACTGTATGTCTGGTCGTGGCCTAACTAGCAAACGTTTTAATTTTTTAATGGGAATTTCTTTTCTCACAGATTCGTCTTCTTGTTGAGATAGTCTGGCCGATTCTCATGTTCATGATTATTGCCTTGGTGAGAAGAGATAAACTGCCATCCCCGAAGGAAGAATGTGAGAATTTATCCCTGTTCTTTTATTCAAAGATAAAATGTCTTGTGCTCAACTTGCGGAATAATTCTTTCCAGCTTACAGGTTTTCAAACGACATGATATTTTAAATTAGAATCAACAAAAGTTGTTAATTGTCTTAAAAGTCTAAAGTTCCTCATTTGAGAATGAAAAAATTATTGGTCAACACAATTCTTGGAAAGTACATCGTTTACTTTGGATGGACAGTCAATATTAGTTTTCCCCCATATTGAAAGTTGACAAACTAGATCCTTCCTCTTTGCATCCGATGTACATGCAGTGTGTTCATGAAATAGCTACGACGGCACGATTTTGAAACTTAAAAAAATGGTTGGCAACTCTCAGAATTCCTCACAGGTAAATAGCATCAGATGCTCATTTCATTACCTCAGAAATTATCTAGAAAATCTACTGAATAATGAGTGACAAACGGCTCTACGATGTTCACGCTCCGTTAGTTAAGTCATTCCTTCACAGTTTGTGTGGACCAAAAAATGCCACCTAAAAGGACTGCGTATGTAAGTTACGCTATAATTTGTTGCACAAGTCAGCAACTTTTAAAAGCACTGCGTAACTTTCATGAAATCGATTTGAAAAATGTCCTAAATGTTTCCAACTTATGCAATAAAATGTGGCACAAGTTGAGTTATGAAGTTGCACAAGGTTTCCGGAAATTGGCTGTTTGTACAGCACTTGTTATTGTCAAGAAAGTGGTTTTAAGATGTAGTGTGTATCGTTAGGGTACCGACTGTGTGCATTAAAATGTACAACTTTCCCTGAATAATAACAAGTTTCCCTCTGAATCTGGTTCTGAATGTACATTTCCTGATAAGGTTCTGATAAGGATGCATCCTTTATTCCTTTCCTGTGCAGGTTCAAAACCTTTTGACATAAGCTGTGTTCGCATTGGACTTAATTTTGTAAAAAGTTACCGCGAGTGATTGTTAACATTCCATTGTGGTAATTCTTCCGTG
>JAULKO010017992.1:0-11597 GCA_032356045.1 Mediaster aequalis | reverse complement strand
TGACAGAGTTACCAGGAAGGATGGTCATCAAAAGGATGGTTGCTACGAAGACCTGCATCTATATTTGGAAAACGAAATTTGTTTTGAAAAATCCAGCAAGTGCTTCCGTAGCCAGATGTGGTTGCCCCACAGGCTATTTTCGAATAATGCATGCTCGTACAAGTTTAGCAAATCATCAACAACAATGGAAACTTTCGTCTTCAACATGTAGACTCGGAATGTGTAACTAACACCACTACACAAAGTCCAAACTACAAAAAAACAGCTCAGTGTGACAACTGTCCTACTAAAATGACCAGATTCGCTTTCCCTGTAAATGCCGGTCTATTGACATAATTCAATCCACACGTGCTGTGGGTCTATCACAATGTACAGACAGGTTCCAACAAAAGTAAAAGCAAGCTTGAGTCACAGCAATACATTTAGGGGAGGATAATTATTACAGAACCAAATAATTTCAGTCTCGTTTCAGTCCTGGCATTTTTTTCTAATATTCAGGGAAGAGCAGTCTTCCACCAGCTTTATAATTACTTGATCAAGAGACGAATTTCACATTAACATCGAAGCCGATAGGCTCTAATTGCTTAAAAGCCATTGTTAAGACGCTGGATACCTTTCTGTCGTAATCCTCGCAACCAAGGCGAGCAGACAGACCCTCGGTTTGGATGCTAATTTGAAATTCCTCTATACGACTCAATCATGATTCCTATTTCTACACCCAAGTTATACCGGGATGATTAACATAACTGATGATAGCTCGGTGGCAGACTGGTTGGTGTGGTCTTTCCTCATTTGAAAAAGGTATTTGACAAAGTACACGTGACAATACTGATTCAAAAGCTCAAGTATTCTTGAGCGACGTGAACGGGATGAAATGGTTAACAGTTAACCAGAGTTTTGACGTTGGAATGTTTTATCTTTAAGAGTTTCTGAAAAACAACACGTGGTATATATCACTTTATAACACACCTCTTGCTGGTTCTTTATCCTGGTTGGCTAAAACAAAGTCACGTGGGATTTACTAATACAGGCTAGTGCATGGAATTTGCACTGAGCGTGAACTAGACGCGCGTATGTTGTGAGTATAGTGCCCAGTCGGACACTATACTCAACAATTTTTGACAGGTTACAGCGCCCTCTGAAGGTTGTCAAAACAATGATCCTACCAATAAAAAGTACTTTGTGTGATGTGAACAGCAACTTTTATACACATATTTACTAGCAATGAGGGCACTAGTGCACGTCTATGTGCCCCGAGGGACTGTGAGTGACCACAAGAGGGTCCTATTTCCCGAGGCCGAAGGACATAGACGTGCATTGGTGTCCAAATAATGCCAGTCAATATGTGATTTATAACACACCACTATCCACGGTATCCTACGAAATGGAAACTTTTCAGAGTTTTATAACTGAATTGCATGCTGTATTATAAATTGACTGTTTTACAAGTGCTAATGAGCAATTGATCGCGTAAGGTTTTAAAGTTGCTGTTCACATTACACATAGTGTATCGTCTGGATCATCACGGCCCATACTGCCAGAAAGCTGAAAAAACCGTGTTATGATAAGCCTTGACAACCTTCAGAGGGCGCTGTAACCGGTCAAAAATTGTTGGGTATAGTGCCCGACCAGGCACTATACTCCGGAAATAGCGCGCGCGCGATACTTGACGCGCGTCTAGTTTCATGCACTATAGCCTATATTAGTAAACCCCACGTGACTGTGTTTTAGCCAACCAGGATACAGAACCAGCAGGAGGTGTTATAAAAAAAATATTACCTTTGTCCGAATCCGATTCCTCATTATTGCAAGTAAAACAGCTTAATTATCATTAAGAAATTCAGTTTATAAAACTCTAAAAAGTTTCCATCTCATGAGAAATTGCAGATTGTGGTGTGTTATAAATCACATATTAACTGGCATTATTGGGACACCAGTGCATGTCTATGTGATCCGAGGGACAGTGAGTGACCACAAGAGATTACTAATTGGGATCCTCTTGTGGTCACTCACAGTCCCTCGGGGCGCATAGACGTGCACTAGTGCCCTCATTGCCAGTCAATATGTGTATAATATTTTACTTTAATTAACAACCTTTTCAGCCATTAAACAAATAAAGGTTATCTTTTTTGTAGCCAAATTAGGTGCACCCAAGAGACACAGGTGGATTTTATGTCGATTTGTTTAACAAAACCCCATCTCGAGAGCTTCTTGAGATTCACGTTAATTACTGTAAGATTTCTAGTCTTTGATTCGTTTGGAGACCTGGTGCCTTTCGCCTTCCCTAAGTGAAGTAAGAGACAAAACTAACTTTGAATGAACATTATTGAACTGAAATAAACGTTTTACATGTATTCAAAGATTAATAAATGTATTGCAAGATATTCAAAGTGTCGCAGATTAAAGATGTACTGTCGTGCGCTTTTCGACTTTCGAAACTTTTGTTTTCTTTTCGACTTTGGTTTCCAATAGCTATTTTTCTAGCAATACAAACGCTATCCGAATTATAGGTGACCAGCAAATAAATCAGTTCACGCGAGGCGGATCCTTTTCTGCGGTAGAGGCGCGAAAGCAACTCAGAATAGCCTTTATTTAGGAGGGTTGGGGAGTCCCAAAATATTTATATATAAAAGGTTCTTGTTTAAAAGCACGTACAGTACATCTTTAAATTTCATTGCAACGAGAGGCAAATGTGTGGGAGCCGGGAAGGAAGGGGAGGTAGGAGGTGTTTACAATAGCATGCATTGCAAACCAAACCAGTAGAAAGGGTGAAGTTTTTGGTATCTGGCACAAGTTTGGAATAAAACAGAAACGCTGGGACTAAACATATCTTTCCTTTTAATTAATCCGAATATAATAAAGAGGATGTTGAATGCTGAGAGAAATCTGCGTCATTATGTAGTTTTATGTGGATTGGGGTATATTAAAATAAAACAGGCAATTATTTCTGCCTTGAAATAATAAAAAAGTTACTTTTGATAGTTGTTTTCATCACGGTTTATCAAGACCCGTCTAGCGCGCCGGTACCATTTGTCGAAAAGTCGTCGATGTGGTCAGCAAACAAATATGACGTCATGTTACCGCTTCCTTTTTGTGTCCAGTGCTTGGCACAAAAGGAGAAGCCGTAGTATGACGTCATATTTGTTTGCTGCCCAATCCACGACTTTTAGACAAATGGCACCAGCGCGCGAGACGACACTTGATAAAAACAGCTCTCCAAATTAACATTTTTATTATTTCATGGCAGAAGTAATTGCCTGTTTTATTTTAATATACCTTAATCTACATAATCGATTTGAGCTGGACGGGGAACGAGGGGGGTGGCCATGGACGGAATCGACATTCCAGGCCACCCCCCCCCCCCCTCCCGCAGAATGATTAATGACATGGGCTTATGGCTCGGGTTGCCCAAGGCCCAACTTCAAGTTCGAGCGCACCTGTTCCATCTCTCCGTCCGTCCGTCCGTCCGTCCGTCCGTTCTGCTTGAATGGCCGTACAGTTCAGTTGTACTAAAACTGTATCTGATAAAAACAAATCCCCCCTCCACCCCGTTTCCTTTTGTTGCCACCCGCTTACAGGGGAGTTGCTTTTAGCTTTCCATTCCCGTAATTCCCGTAATTCGTTCTTGTCGGATATTTTCAAAGCTGATGTCTCCACTTGGCCGATTCTAGAGTGACGATCTGTTTGCTATACTCGGTTGTCATTTTTGCGGAGCCAGGAAGGAATTTCCCCTTTTTACCTCTCTTCTGGGGTTTTTGAAGGGGTTTTCGCCTTTCTTAGAATCAGTCAAGTTTGGTGGCACTTGGCGGGAATTGCATTCCAAGACACCCCATAGGTCTCAGGTTCTTGCCATTAAATCATTATTTGCGAGGCTTGGGGGAATTTTTCGGCAAAACATTTGACCCCTTCCTCTGTCGGTCATTGCAGTCATCATTTATTGAGGGGCAACTTAATTAAGGGGGTCAGTTACAATTATTCTTACATACTTTACCGTCACCAAGGTGAAAAGGCTAATAGTTTTGCTATCGATATTTGTGTTCATTGCACAGAGCACTGAACAAAGTTGGAGACGGATAAGTTGCACTTAATTTTGTTCAATGATTATTTGCGCAGTTTTGTGAGTCAGCATCGACTGCGAACACAACGTCTTATATATCAGTGGCGTAGCATCCGGGGGGGGGGGGGGGTTAAGGGGTATTTACCCCCCCCCCATATTTTCAGGGTGCCTTTGTGTGTGTGTTAAATAACACGAATACAAACCTCACTAAAAACGCTGGTGCCCCCTGTGCCCCCACTGAAAACGCTGGTGTCCCCTGTGCCCCGAGTGCCCTTTTTCACGTCTACCCCCAATCAAAATGACCTTGCTACGCCACTGTATATTGCTAGTGCTATAATAATTGCAGTTTCGGGAGATGGCATCGACCGGAAACAAACTATTAAATATTGCTTATGAAATTTGCTATGTTTGGCGAATTCGCATCGACCGGAAACAAAATGATTCAATAATACTCAGAAAGCTGCTGTTTCTCGAGTTCGTATCGACCGGAAAAAAAGTTTTGCTAAAGCTTTGTAATCCGTGCAAATAGTGTGAATAAAAGACTGCTCAAGCCACAAGTAACAAAATAATTGCGAGTGACCTGCCCCTGATTACTACGTCTCAATTTTACTGTATTTTGTGGGGATCAAACTACAAAATGACGCAGATTTCTCTGAGCACTCCACATCCTCTTTAAGAAACCTTTTTCCTTAGTACAAACCTTCTCGACCATTTCTTACTGTTGTTCAGATGTTTTTAATTTATGACTATCGGGGGGCAATAGCCACCAACAGTTTGTTCACTCAAATAAAAGGCATATTCAATTTTTAATCAACAAATTTGTATCTGCGATGTATTTATTAATTGTTAATAGATTAGATTTTCGAAATTTTTACGAATATTTTTCTAAATTCGGGTCCTCAAAAATTGGTTACCGCTTGAAATTTCTTTTGGCCCTCCCCACCCCCACCCCGTAGAAGCGCACCTGATGGCGAGCATTTTTGTTTTAGAAAAACACGAAATAAAATCCTAATAATCGCCTAATGTTTTTTTTTACATTTTACAGTCTCAGTAAAACTGTGGCTGGGACCACATCTGCTTTTAGACACTTGACAAGGATATAAGCCGTATCATCCAGTACCTATATCTAATACGTTCATTTGTATCATGTCGTTTATAATATTTCAGTTTCTACAGGAAAGTTATTCATGGTTTTGCATGCGTGTCTAATTTTGGGTCAAATTGGGGTGTTTTGCGGGTAATTTTCAGCCACAGTTTTTAAATTTTGACGAAAAGTAGTCATATTGTGCTCTTATATCTTCGAAAAAAGCAAAAATGAAAACTGACAGTTAACAATGCGTCACGTGTTGTTTCTGAATTTAGCTGAAATATAAACAAAGCAAAAGGCCATACAGCGAAACAAATTACCTTCGGAACTTTATTTTGTACTAAATGTCCTTTCCTTTTCTTGATGAAAAAATGGTGCACGAGGTGAGTAAAACAAAAAAGAGGTTTTTCCGTATATTGTTAAGACATTTTGCGTAGACATTTGTTTTAACCTATCAGGACCGGTCTTGTGGGGCTTTCCGGAAGAGAGATTCCCTTTGTCCCCAATCGCAGTGCATTCCTTTTTTATCTTCTTCTTAAATTTGGCAGACATAAAGCTTGGGCGGTTATCTATAACCTGACCTCATGTTGATTGCACTGCCCTGATCACAAAAGGGCGTTTTACCTATGTTTGCCAATTGTGGGTCTCATAGTTGGCACTTTTCATTCAAATGCTTCCACATTTCGTTCCATATTTTGCATCATTATCTATCATAAATAACAAATTGCATCAAGAGCACTACCAGGACAATTTGCCAAGTTTGGAGAGCAATATTTATTTGGGTAGATTTCTCCCTAAAGAAATTGACTTATTTCACCGAATACACGTGAACTGTAAAAATAATGACAATCGTATAACTAGTTATGATTTTCCAGTGCGCAAACTGCAACAACAAGTTGTAGTTTTACATTATTGAGAAAGGGAAAAAGTAAATAGTAATGACAATTAGTGGTTTGTTTTTTTTTTTTTTTTTTTTTTTTTTTGGGGGGGGGGTCTTTTTTAAAAGGCATGACGAACATTACATGACTGAAACATGACGAACATTACATGTCACAGTGATGCCTTGGACAACATCCTGTAAAGTGTCTACTTTGAAAAGTCAATACCCGGCCAACACAATAAGTGATTCATATGGTTTTCCATAAATATAACAAAATAAATATTAATTGGACTTTCAAATTTATAGGCAGAATTTTATGAATATAAAAAACACAGGAAAAACATAGCTTCGTTTTTTTTCCGCTCACCCAGCTTACAGTTTGGATGACTTGACCACTCATGTACCCATAACAATTGTTTTGATTAAAGTAAACCAAAATGACCAGTGGGAAAATTACCAGCGCTTGACCAATTACTGCAGAACCCAGTTTAGCCAAAATGTATTTAAAACAAGTACTTGGCAGCTCGTACATTGCATTGGCAATCCGAAACAACAAAATTTAAGGAGCCAAATAACGTCTCAAGAAGAAATTTACTTTCAAGACGCAAGTTTAGCTAATTTGCTCATAAAAAAAGACGCCGATTTGTTAAACAATTGTAGCAAAACTCACCTTTTAATCTCGTTCTTGCAGTCAGTGCCCTCGGTCCTGATCTGATTGTGCAGATGACTTCTGGTAGTTGTGAGACGTGGAGCGGCAGCTCCTGCCTTTAAGACTGGAACAACTGAATTAGCAGTGACCAGACGGCCTTTGCTCAGTTTGTGATTGGCCCCTGCGAGCTGTCAATCAACAACACGCACAGTTGTGACGACGGATTGTTTTGATTGGCAGACTTTATTTTAATGGGCCGGATGTTATGTTATGTGAAATAGTCCCCAACTTCTATTGCACACATATGCTGAAATGGCTTGCCACACGACATCCGCTTGTGATCGTCGACTTGTTCAACCTTGTTGACACTGCTTGAGCAGTATCGAACATGTGCTGCTCCCTCAACTACGGAGAACTAGGAAACCGTGATTTGACCAAAGCTGACAAGAACTGTTATAGCATACCGTAATCATGGTTTAATTACAAAAGTTGGCCTCGTTCTTTAGTTCTTTTTAATTATCATCAAACAAACCACAAGTTCTTTTTTTATTATCCTTTTCAATTGTCCAAGAGTACCACTGCTGTTTTGAATTTAGTTATCTAGATGACATCAATGCAATTGTGTTTATCAATAATTATATACTAAAACATTTCAATACATGTACGTGCACTCCACAAGTTTTCACTGGCATTTAAACCAGTTTCAAGTTAACTGAAATGAATATAAATCAATGAAAATGTGCACTATTATTCGAAAGCGATGGACAACAGAAACAACTTTTAACCCCGTTAAAAGATATCACTATGAAATTTAAAGTTTTGATTGAAATATTAATGTTGATGGAAACATAAAAGTCATTTTCAGGGATAACAAATTGAGGAAATTGCATAGTGTATGTTGACCAGTCATTAGCCGCAAGTGACCAGTGGCCATGTGCGGTACAGTATATGACGCGAAATTACTCACAGAATAACAGAAGAATCTGGTTGGTTATTGAATAGTTATTCATTCGCATAAAGTTTTGTAGATTTTAAATGGTTAATGCAATGGGAGCGATTCCGGGGACATGTACCACCAGGGGCGGATCCAGGATTTTACAAGGGGGGCGTGCAGGTACTTTGTTTGGTTCTTAACCGTACACGCAAAATCAGACCCCTACAGTAATTATGCTTTTTTAGGGGTTTTCAACTTAAGACGCAGGCCCCGACAAGCAACAATATAAAAAAAAAGGCAACGAGCAGGGGGGGGGGGGGGTTTGACCCCCAACACCCCCCTCTGGATCCGCCCCTGACCACTCCACCCCCATTTTCTTTTTGCTGGGGGACGCCTGGGCAATGTCCCTGCAATAATTCTGCTCTCTGCATACACATTAATCTTTATGTGGGATGTCGTATGTTCTACATTGCACCAGAATACACCTAGACCATCCATTTTTATCAAGAGATATGCTAGACACGGAAAACCTGATCTCAAATTGAATGCCGTTCATCTAACTGTCATACAGGACGCGGAGGGATTGGTATTCCTTAGAAAAAACGCGTGTAAGGTGCATATTTCCAAATGCGATGAGCGGGAAAATTTGTAAATTGGGCAGTTGTTTTAAAAGAAATAGTTTTTTCTCCAAATTTGTCAAAAGGAATTCATCTCCTATCTTTCTTAATGTGATAGATGAAGTTTCAGGTCAGTGGAGCGTGATATCTGGAATCAGCATGCAGGGCTTGAGTATTGGGCTATCGGTGCCTCGAAAACATTCGTGAAGCTCTTTTACCTGTCTTTGTTTTATTACACAAAACTGCAATAAGGCCTTCAAATGAACAAGAAATCTGTCGTATCTGACCACTTGTACGGACATTTTGAATGGTACCAAAAAAAAAGCAAAAGGGGGGGGGGAAAGAAACAGAACACGTTCATTTTGAACCTTTTGCCTTTTTAAGACATATTAAAGAGCTCGGTCAGCTACTTTTCAGTAAAATTAAAAATTGTGGCTGGAAATCGATTACCCGCAATGTTTCCCCAAATTTGGATCGGAATCAGGCATGCAGGCAAAACCATAAATAACTCTCCAGTAGAAAAACAAATATGAAAAACGACAGCTACATTGAACGTGTTCACGCTATCAGGACCGGGCTTTTTTGACTTTCTGAGGACCGGGGAGGGGGCACATTGTAGTCCCCCCTCCGTAGTTTTCATGTGCTTCGGCAAAATGTGGCAGATGCATGATTTGCGCGGTAATCTATAACATGGCACCATTTGACTGCACTCCAGAAACCGCAAGAGAATGTTTACCCATTTTTGCTAATATCTGGTGAAAAACAGTATTTTTGTATTAGTTTCTACAATTTGTATTTAACTGCTTTCAAATTGGCAATAATATATTATCTGTGTTATTATAAAATGTGTATTGTATTATCCGTGTTATTACGTGTAGTTCAAATTTATTTTCTAAATCCAAAGTTACCGCTGGGTCATTTGGGGAAAGTAACAATTTGTTTAGATTTTACCCCAAAATCTGACTTGTTCACTAAATGTACTTCTTATAATAATTATAGTAATTAAGGCAATCGCATAAATAGTCATGATTTCCCAGTGCAAAAACTGCCCAAAATTCCAGAAAAAGACAAAAGGCTAAAATGCATGAAAATGCTAAAAAGCTATTTACAATAGCGGCTATCTTGGATTCCTACAATGCCTTGCCGTAAGTCATGCGACAGTACTTATTCCCCCAAAGTGAAAATGTGGTAAGTTTAAGTACCCACACCATGTTGTTGACCTCAATAAGTACATTTGTACATGCATTTATACATAAATAGCTAAAACACATGATTACCGTGTTTTTAATCGGTTGTCATGGTAACCTTGAAAAACCTGGAAAATTGGATTTGGTAACTGCCCACTTCCTTATAGGGTTAACAATGATTTCTTGAAAAGACGGCTACCAGAGAGTTTGACTATCGTCAACTTGAAAAAGTTGCTGCATATTTTAAAATTTCACACTGCATAAATTATCTTACACTTTTAACAACCATCGGTGCAATAAATGCAAGTGCCATTTTATTTGACCAACTCGGGCATTTTAAAAGACGATAATTTAACCGTGTAATTTAACTGCACTTTAGGCCAGATATCTCACACAGTGTTACTCTAAATGCTGTGCACCGTATTTAAAAATTGTCACTCGCCGACTTGAATTGAACTTGGAAAAATAGACTCATCTCAAATCTTCACGATTTCGTGACTTGACTCCGATTTCGAAAAAAAATGGGACTTGACTATGATAACTTGTGACTTGACTTTAATTTAGACAACTTAGACTGACACAAGTTATATAAACACATCTTGTAGTTTGATGTCTCTTCTTGTAAACAGAGTGTAGAGCTGAGCAAAAACTAGCAAAACCTATACCTGCCATTCTATAGTCAGGAACTATTGAAATATTTATATTTTTGGATTAACACAAACGCAAACCAGCATTTAATCTGTCAATTGGTAAAGATGTTATGATACATTTTACATAATGTAGCTATTTTAATACCCTCACATCCGACGTTGTTGAAGCGCCCGGGATCGGTAAAAGAAACACGGCCCACATTTGGAAAAATCGGCAAAGAATACTGCCTCTGGCCGTACACTATCACAAAGCTCTGTAGTGATAGTGTACGGCCAGAGGCAGTCGGGCTAGACGCTTGCATGACGAATTCGGTTCATTCTCAGCTGATAGAGGGGACTGCCTTGAGAAATCACTCATCGCAAAGTAAATTTTGATTACCAGAAGTGTTCATGACGCATCCGAAAAGGAGAGGGTTGCTGCCTTAATTGAACAATCTTCCGTGCGTGTATAAATAATCGTCGCGCACGGAACACACACCGATTTAAAGTATAGCGTGCGTCAAAGGTGACGGGCGTGTGTAACTTTGTGATGAGCTTTATCCACGACTTTAAAGTGATGCATATTATACGGAACTAGATGAATGCAAATGACTTGGCAGTTTCCTTTCAAAAACATGACAGACATGACCGTTTTAGACCTATGAAATTAAACACGAAATTACACACGATGGGCCTATAGGGATGTTAGGGAAGTACAAACACCCAATAACGCATTACTAGAGTAAACTATTTTTGTCACAAGAGCTTTAGGGTTACAAATCTGTGCACGAAACAGCTCTCGGCCCAGCATGTTAAGTCACCGTTTCTCTTATAAACTTGATCGTCTTTTACCCAGAAATCCTTAGTTAGTTTAATTAACAGAAGTATGACATTAAACTAACACTCACCTTGATAGTTGGTTATTGCTTTCAGATTGCTCGATGTATGTTCGAGAAATGCCGTGACTGCGAAAATTTCTTCGCGCAGCTCCCTTTTATTTCCATCGATTTCCCGAGCACTGACCGAAGCAGAAATGCCGTTTGTGATTGGCTCTTGCGTGCTGTCAATCACGCGTCATGAGCACATGGTCACCGACATAGCACAGTATCTGTGATCACGTTTTAATCACGTGCTTGACCGTAACCGTTTCTGTTAAGTCACGTGGTATTTCTCCCGATAATGGTGCTTCTCATTGTGGTAACTGAACAAGTTCCCTTTTTATTTTCCATCAATTTTCAAAGCAATGGCCAAAGCAACCTTGTCGTTTGTGATTGGCTCATGCGTGCTGTCAATCACGCGTCACGAGCTTCGGGCACCGACTCATTGATCACGTTTTAATCACGTGCTTGACCCGTAACTAGTTTAGTCACGTGGTATTTTCCCGGTAATGGAATTGTTTAATTATTTTGTTAATGCAATTCGCCCACCACAAGGCCGAGACCAGTCAAGGTGGGGGCTACTAAGAGGAGACGGAACGGATAAACCATCCCCTCACACTGAAACAAGATCCATGTTCCACAGATCTCTTCACAGTGCGAATAGAGCTGGGAGGGGTAA